>JANHFT010001955.1:41856-52482 GCA_032467955.1 Pseudoxenodon macrops | reverse complement strand
TGCATAAGCGCACCAGCATGCCTACCGTCCCTGTCCTACTGTCCCCATTTATTTGTATTCATTTCCTTCATTCATGTTCATGTTTATATTCATACCCGCTATCTTGTACATGTTTGACAAACTAATAAATAAATAAATAAATAAATAAATAATATACAATTACACAGTTAAACAATTTTATAGGTACAGATACAATTTTAATATTTCAATCTCTAGGCTTGTGTTTACACACACACATCTTATATATCATGTTAAAAGTAGCTCCTGGTTTAACAACTATAAAATTATGTAATTATAAAGATAAATTTTATAACTACAAATAGTGGTATCCAAGGTAATTTTAAAATATGTTGACAGGCAATTACCGTATTTTTCGGACTATAAGATGCACTCCCCCCCAAAAAAAAAAACACTGGGTGGAAATGTCTGAGTCTTAGAGACTGAATACGGTCCTGTTTTTGCCCTCTTGAATACACACCCCACACGTGTCCTGTTTTCGCCAAAATGGGATGTACAGAGGGTTTGGGAGGCCTGCAGAGTGCTCATGAGGACTGGGGAGAGCAAAAACAGGATGTGTGGGGGATTCAGGGGGGCAAAAACAGTACGCCAAGGGTTTGGGAGGCCTGCAAAGTACTACTGGGGAGGGCAAAAATAGAATGCATGGGAGGTTTGGGAGGCCATAAATAGGCCTTGCAAAAAACGGGATGCGCAGAAGATTTGGGAGGCCTGCAGAGTACTCCTGGGGGCTGGGGAGGGCAAAAATGGGACACATGGGTTCAGGAGGTCAAAAATGGGCTGTTTTTCATGAAAATGGGCCCCTTTTCGCAAAAATGGGATGCAGATAGGGTCTGGGAGATCTGCATAGTGCTCCTAGGGGCCAGGGAGCCCAAAAACTATTTTTTTCTTGTTTTCCTCTTCGAAATCTAGGTGCGTCTTATAGTCCGAAAAATATGGTATACATCTCATATTTAATTATTTATTCTTGAAGAAATCCTAACCAATATTAGTGAAATATACTTCTGGCTCTTATAGAGTACAAATATATTATTTTCTAACATCTATATCCACTGAATACAATGACATCTCAGAAGATAAACATTTGCAATTAAATTAAACAAGTAATAATATTTTAAAAAACCATTTACTTTGTTAATTACAAATGCTTACCAATAGCCGCTTTCCCCCAAATTTGTACCCTGAATTCTGTGGGTTCTTGTTGCAATGACATCTTTTTCAGCGTCTGAAAGCTACTTGCAGATTTCTGCTGCAAATAAATTTTCTCATCAACTTCCCAAGGATTCCATTCTTCAACTCCCAAAACAACATGTTCTAGAATCAAAAATGAAAAATCACATGAAAATCCCATATGAATTGTCTCAAAGAAAGACAGTTATTCCAACATGCCTTTCAAATAATAATTGTTACAAACCCATTTAGTACACATACTAACAAATATAATGAAAACAATTAACCACAGTATCTCCAGATAGGAACCTATTTGAAATCTTGAAACGCCTTTGCAATTCAGGGCAGACAAGTAGTCTTCATTTTGCAACCAAAATTGGAGCCAGCAATTTGATTGTTAAGTGAAGCAATCTGTGAAATTGTGATTATGCTTATGATCTCACCTTAGTTTTATTTTACTTTACATACCTATGAATATTGTAAACCCAAGTACTGGCTGCAAAGTTACTTTTCATCACTAAACCGTTATCGTTCTATCTAATGTTAAATGTTATTCAAGCACACATATTTGATATTTGATACTAGTTGCTGGGGTAAGTCTCCCCAACCTGCACATCCTCCCTATGCCACACTGGCCACTTGGGTACCACTTAAGGCTCACTGTGCCTTTCTCATATAATTTCCCTGAACTTTGTGTACCTCTGTGCATCCTTTCCAAACCTCACTAGGCCTCCCTCATACCCTTCCTAAACTTTGTTAGGCCTCCTTTGCACACTCCCCAACTCTCATTGTGCTACCCACATCCTTCTGCACCCATTCACCCCCTCCCACGGCTTACTACTGCAACTGTCATAAATACCAGTTAGTTGCCAAGCGTCTGAATTTTGATCACATGATATTGCAATGGTCCTAAGTATGAAAAATAGTCATGTCACTTTTTTCAATACTGTTGTTAACTTTGAACAGTCACTAAATGAACTGTTATCCCAAAGGTGTTTTTTCAGGAGGCAACTGGACTTTCTTGTTCCTTGAAGACATTTTGCTTCTCATCCATGAAGCTTATTCAGCTCTGATGGCTCCAAGCTGAAGAAGCTTCTTGGATGAGAAGTGAAACGTCTTCAAGGAAAAACAAGAAAATTCCAATGCTTCCTAAAAAGCACCTTTGGGACAACCATGACCTGGATAACTGAGAATCTCCATAGACATAAACAAACTGTTGTAAGTTGAGGACTACCTGTCTAGAAAACAGTGGCCATTACAAAAACCTAATACACACATACCACCAAATGGGTACATGTATGAATTTCCCCTTGGCATGCATAAACTAATATTATACACAGAAACAATAAACAAAAGAAATTTTATTTCCTTAGCTTTCTAATGTTAAGGTCTACAGATTATAATAACAACTATGTAGGTGAACTTTTAAGAAGAGCATTCATCTTTGCAGCACATCTCATTACACAAATTAAAATATACAACAACAAAAAACCAGCAAAACATTTAAAGACTGATAAAATGTGAATATTACTCTTTGACATTACTACGTTATTGTGATATTAGCGCCTTCCTTGAACATTTTGTTAAGTAGAAAATAGCTGAACAAAATTTATTTTTTACTCTTTCAAACCAAATATATGTATAACACAGAATTTCTAGTGCTATTTTTCAATGTTCAGAAATAGTGAATTATTACCACAGCCTACATGAATTCATTTGCCTGAGCCAACTAAACAGTACATAAATTAGAAGTTTTTTATCAATAGAAAATTTTGCTAAAGCAGAAGTATAAATCTAATTTGGGTACAACAGATTTCAGCTACATATTTACTTTTTAAAAATTAGAAATTACCTCTAAACATTGGGTGGCTTTTCACTTGTATTAGCGTTCAGTGTGCTTGGATACTGGCTATCTGCTTTTCACACAGGTGAAGGGAACATACAATAGCATGAAAAAGATATTGGATTTATGAAAAGTTTAATTTTAATTTTTTTAAATGTCTACGGAGATTCTCAATCAGCCAGGTCATGGTTGACCTGGGGAGGCTTTTACAAAAGGCAACTGGACTTGCTTCGTTTTTTTCCTTGAAAATATTTCAGTTCTCGTCCAAGAAGCTTCTTCAGTTCTGAACTGTTCTGAGCTTCTTAGATGAGAAGTGAAATGTTTTCAAGGAAAAAACAAAGAAAGTCCAGTTTTAATTTTTTAAAGCAAAATGTCAAAGTAAATTTCAATAGTTCCTATGAAATACAAAAAAAAAAATTCAAAATCCATTATAGGAATTATGAGATAACAACTTTATTTGGAGTTATATAACAGATCAGAAATATACCAAAATACTGGTAATGATACAGCAGTCACCTGCCAATCAAAGTCTTCTAACTTGAGATACTGGCACATATTCTGAAGATAGTGGCGAACTGAAGGGATTTGGGAAATGTGGGCAAAAAGATGGATCTGCTAGAATGTCAGTATTCTTGCTCTATTTTAAAAAACTCAATTAAAAAAGGATTGATTGCCAATGAATATACTGTAATATTGATGTCACATTATAATCCATTTTCACTTATTTAATAAAAATAACCTGATTCCTCATTTTAAAACTGTGGTTTCTGTTCTGTAACTCCTGTATATTCTATCATATCTCATTATTTTAGAAAATGTTTCCAATGTAGGAAAGGATTTTCTGGTGGTGTCTAAGCTTCCACAACAAGGACAGAAGTTTATTCCAACTGTTCTATTGATGTCAATATGCTGTATAAAGTACAATATGAAGCAATCACAGTAGAATACTACTTAAATTTTTGTTTGTTTCTTTTTGTGCCAAATTAGTCTTGATTCCTGTTGACTTCCTGGACAAATCCCTGTAATTTTCTTGTCAAGCTTTTTAAGAGGAGGTTTTGCCATTGTGTGCTTCCTAGGGTTGAGTGAGTGGCCCAAAATTACCAAGCCAGCTTTTTAAACCTGATGCCTCAATCATCATAAGAATATAATTGTGGCAAACTAAGCTGACTACACGCCCTTAGAAAAGATATACCATAGGCTCAAAAGTGCAAATGGACATGGTCTGCTATCTTTTCATTATTTAACAGTATCATTATAGAACAAATCTAATATACACTATAACTTTCATATTGAAAATTAAAGACATCAGAGATACTTTGGCCACCTAATGAGAAGGAAGAACTCACTGGAGAAGAGCCTAATGCTGGGAAAGATTGAAGGCAATAGAAGAAGGGGACGACAGAGAATGAGGTGGCTGGATGGAGTCACTGAAGCAGTATAGGCGTGAGCTTAAATGGACTCCAGAGGACGGTAGAGGACAGGAAGGCCTGGAGGAACGTTGTCCATGGGATCGCGATGGGTCGGACACGACTTCGCAATTAACAACAACACACACACAAGAGAGAGAGCCCGGTATCCTGTTTTGCCGTGCACTGTGTTGCTTAATGCATCAGAAGAAAAGATATGTTTAAGCATAGACGCCCTCGGCCGATGCGGATCTACTGAGTTTAGCCAGACTGAAGGGCAAAAAAGCGGTCTATTTCCGCCTGATGGTGGTAGGGGAAAAGGCGAAGCGCCCACGTTTCGTTACCTTGCCCCTGCTTCTCCCGCTGGCCCGCCCGTAAGGCAGCAGGCCGGCGAGGCTTCAGGAAGACGCTGTAAGCCGCGTAGAGGGAAAAAACCAAGTATGCGACCAACAACGCGGAGCAGAGCCGCTTCCGAGTCAGCCGCATACTTCATAGCCCAGCTGGCCATCATCCTTCACAAGGCCATCTTGCGCAGGTGTAGAGGGCCTCGCAACGTGACGCTACACTTAGGCGGCTAATGTTTTGGCCTGATGCGAATTTAACTTGGATTTACTTACCCCACTGTATTTTTTCAAACTTGGCCCCTTTAAGATGAGTGAACCTCAACTCCCAGAATTCCCAAGGCAACGATCCTTGGAAGTTGAAGTCCACGCGTCTTAAAGAGGCCAAGTCGGGGGAGAAATTGGCTCCTTTAGTAATTCCAAAAAGAGCTTGTTGAATAATAGTGTTGTTGCTTTCTTCACTGTGATGTATTTGTAACGATAGTTAATAGGCGATTATTGAAATCGCACTGTTTGGACGACGATAAAATAAACTTGCTATTATCGGTTGGTTTCCTGACCCGATAACAGAATCGGTGCCTTATGTTACAACAGCTATGTATGATAAAAAATATTTGTAAAATATATTGTCAAAAGTTTTTCTTAGTTCAAAAATGTGTTTTGAGTTTAAAAGTTTATTTTGAAAGTAGGTTAAGCATAAAAATAATAACTTGTCTGGTAAATGCAACAAATAGGGCTAACACATAAAAGAGTTGTTGATTAATACATTGCACCAAATATAATTTTGATTAGTACATTGCAGTTTACATATATATAATGGTGTTTTTGTCAAATATGTTATTTACTACTGAATAACTATTTAATTTGTTATTGTTTCAAGTTAGCTGAAGTCAAAGTAAAAGTAAATAGTGCTATTACAAGAATTTAATGTTTTCTGATAGAATTTCAAGATGTGATATCTCTAATCCAAATTTATTGATTTTTTTTTTTACTTTGAGGAATACCAAGCATTTACTATCCTGTCCTCCCCATACATGTAATTCCACAAATCTCCTGATAATTGTTGAAGCTATGGGAGAGTGAGAGAAACTTCATTAGCATAACAAAATATTATTTCTATTTTAAATGAGCAGTGGGGAGAATAGTAAAAAAAAATTTCTCCAGTGAATAATTTAAAGATAAATAGAAAACATGATGATGGCGCATATTTATATTATCTGCTTATATTCTTTGAAATGTGAGTTAGGTTGTTAAAAAACATTATAATTCATTGTTGATTAACATCTGGTTTTACTATTAACTAAATTGGAAAGGGTGTTAAATTCAAATTTCCTGCTTTGTGTAACAATCAGATTAAAATACCCTGTCAGTTGACTCTAAAACAGTGTTTCTCAACCTTGGCAATTTTAAGATATCTTGACTTCAACTCCCAGCAAAGCTGGCTGGTGAATTCTGGGAGTTGAAGTCCAAACATCTTAAAATTGCCAAGGTTGAGAAACACTGCTCTAAAATCTCTTTCTGAACACAACCAGTGAAAGTGTGTTTGCTACTTCCTTAAATAATTAATTCTATTGAATTGTTCAGACTGTATTTTTTTCCTTTCAACTGAAATCTTTATTCTTCTATGATAAATCCATTACAATATTCTATGCCTTGTTTTCTGAAAGAAACCAAGTAGACAAGTTTTGGTTTTCTTCTATATGGCATTTTTAAAGTACCGGTACTTGATGCTGTGATTTCCCTCTCTGAGAAGGAACATGATAGCTTCAAATCTCTACCAAATCTGATTGGGAAGTTTCAAGTCCCCAAACATATTTGAGATAATCTATTCCAATTCAATTGATTTATCTATTTCTGCCTCTGCCTCCCCAGGGCATATGTAAACAATGCTTTCATAATAATAAAGTAATAATGACAAATACAATTTGCCTGCAAACAAGAACTGATGAGACCACAAAATAATAGAAAAGGAAGAAATTAAAGTGTTCTAGGAGTTTAGAATTTAGACAATCACACCCCACCCCCACCCCACCCCTCAGATTTAACAACTGTTGATAAGAAATATTTTAAAAGATCTGGACAAATGATGTTGCAGTACCTGGAGAGTTCAGAAGAGAGCTCTCCAGTAGATCACAAAATACAAAGATCTGCAAACAAGTAGAACAAATGTAGCAAAAGAAAGCAAAGGTAGTACTGGGTAGTAATTGGTGCTATCTCAAAACAATTGGAGCACCCTTTAAAGACCATTGTACTGACAAAATCATCATCAGGAATTGTAAAACACAGTTTTGCTTGTAACAGCTTAGATCCTGTGACTATCTCCGAGTTGATATAGTCACTTTTACCATATGTTGGAACTTCTCAATTCCTACTGATGGCTATTACAGTTGTTAAATTACAATCATGGGATTCATTCCACCAGATTTCCATTATACTTATTAATTATATTTGTTTTCCTGTATTAAGATTTCCTGCTCATTTTGTTAATTTCCTGTATTTTGAACCATATTAGTGAATAGATTATGAAAGCCTAGAACTTTATGAATCAATATTTTTTTAAATTTTTCACAGAATTTGATTTCACCAACACTCAAAGTTGGTGAAAGTATGGAAGTATTTATCTGAGGTCTTTACTTCAATATTTTTCCATGTCCCACAGAATCAATTTAAAACTATCTTGATCAAATTCACTCTGCTTTTGCCCAACATATTTTTAATCTGCACTATGGTCCCAGAATCCAGATTTTTCCAGTCAGTATAATTTGCACAGTTAGGCATTAATTTTCAAAATTCTGATTTTCCACTCCAGTCTAATTTTTCTTTCTGATCTATTCTTTGCTATCTATTTTTTCTATATGAGTTAGCAAGAAGGAATTATTATCAGTGGATTTTATAAGTCTTGGAAGCAGTTCTACACATCTCTGATTCTTGATCCTGGCAGATTTTACAAGATGATGTCTTCTCAACTTTACTTTGTCTTCTCTGTCCTCTTCAGGGATTTAGCATTATAACTTTTGTTATACAGTTACTCACCTGACAGTTGTTTTTGAGTGCCAATTCTACAAAATCTCTTCTGTAATTTTTCTGGTTGTCAGCTTGTTCACTGAGGTTACTGCTTTCTCTAATTCTTCTGATGGATCTTTTGTGATCAGCTCCTCTTTTAGTTTGCTTATTAAATATTCTTCCTCCTTCCTCTTGTCCTCGTTCTTTATTTTTCAAGTACAATTTTAAGCATGCAGCTGCTAAAACATATGTACCACATTGCTTTTAGACAGGAATCTTTATTTGGGTCAGAAACAGCTACAAATTATAGACCTATAACATTCAACACTGAGCAAATAAATAGGTAATAGAAATATAGCCGTGTTAAAAGGGGGATATGAAAAGAACCCTTTCCAAAGATTGCATTACTTTTGGCAATCATCCACTGGGTAATGGTGGTGTCACAGGAAAATCCTTTCAACCCAAAAAAGATATGTATTCAGACAGGAATACAAACATCAGGGGTGAAATGCTGCCGGTTCGGCCCACTTTGCCTGAACCAGTATTAATAAATGCTTCTGGTTCAGAGAACCGGTAGTAAAAATGCTTTTAAAAAGTTAAAAAAAAAACAGGTTCCCACGATCGGTGGCACATCTGATTGTCACAGATGATGAAACTTTTTATTTTATTTTTAAAAAAGCATTTTTACTACCTATTTACCCAACTGGAAGTAAAAAAATGCTTTAAAAGATAAAAGGAAATCCGGACTCTCAGCTGTCTTTGACAATCAGCTGAGAGGGGAGAATATGGGAACCTTCTTTTTTTTTTTTTAACTTTTAAAGCATTTTTAAAAAATGATTTGCCCTGTGAGGTTCATGCTTATTACAGGGACCATTTTGTGTGAAGTCCAGCTGCTTCTGCATTGTGTGTGAGTCAGTTGTGTAGGAGTCAATTGTGTAGCTTTTGTGTTATTTTTGCGCAAAATGTAAAAGTTGGTTTTTGAGCTCTTTGTGGCTCTGTGAGGTTCATGCTTGTTGTTGCAGAGGCCATTTTGTGTGCTTTTTTTACAACTTTCTCAACATAAGAAATTCCTAAGCATACATGGCTTCTACTTCACAATAGTAGGCAAAAAATGTTTGGCATGTGCTTTAAACTAAAGCAAAAGGGGAAGGGAGACAGAAAAAATGTAACTAATAAAGATAATGACCTTGAATTCAAAAGTACTGAGATTCGTTTTTTAACAAAGTACAAAAGAAAAATTGTACCATTATGAAAGTTTATCATAGCTTACTATTCAAGCAGATTTCCAACTTCTCAATAGGACAGCCCATAATTTTATTTATCCTGATATTTTCTAAAAAAACAACAGGAGACGGTGTTCAATAAATTTCTGACTTCTCTTGGTGGCAATTTAATTTTGAGAAGTAGAAAAAGAAAGAAAGGGATCAGCTTTCTTGATCTTATTATGACCACCAGACATGAATTGATTGATGAAGTGAAGGTGACAGGTAATTTAAAAAAAAAGACTACATCATGCTGGAGATCAAGATAACAAATAGAAGAAAGGATGAGAGAGGTCAAACATTTCTGAAAGACAAATGTTAATGAATTTGGATGAAATATGGACAGCATATCATGGTGTTCAAAGGATAAACAGGTTCAAATGGAATGAGGTGTCAAGATTGAACCGCTTTGCTTCTTTCAAACCCTAATGCTTTTCAACTTGCCAATGAACTGGGGGGAGGGAAATGGAATCCCAAGAATGTATGTGGAGATCGTGACATTGAAACCATCAAGGTCACCACTGCAGGTGCTTAAGAGATGGACTGTTCCCATAATAAAAGGATTTCTCATAATTGGACAATGTGATCAATCACCCAGGGGTGGGGAGAAGAGGAAGATATTGTTTAACTAGGTATGCATTTGTGTGGGAAAACCAGAGCTGGTTTTGTTTCTTCAGTCCCAATATGGTGTATCCAATAAAGTTTTACTTTTGGGAATTCAAATCTCCCGAGAGAGTTTCCTTGTTTTGCGTTCACTAGTTGGTCAGTGGGAGAGACTCTAAAAAATGAAATATTGAAAAAAAAATGCAATTGCACATAATCCATGGGAGAAGAAATAATAAAGCAAATTGACCTTTGCTTTAAAGATCAAAATGAATGAATAAACAGCAAGCTGAGAAGCAAAATGGAGATTTATAAGAAATAGAAGGACTAATAACAAAAGAGAAGTACATGGTGGTAGGTAGTTCAACCCTGTAGACGGGCTTAGGAAGTCCAAAGTTCAGAATGAATTAAGGCAAAAATAATTGCACAATTTTCCTCTTTTCTGAGACAAAACACATGTAGCCCCATATACTTGTTTGTAATAAAGTGGGCAGCTTTAGAAATGTTTTAAAGAAAAATAAAAACAAATAAGGAGATACTTTGGGTCCTTTACTCCCACTCCACCAGAGGTGGGTTCCTACCGGTTTGGACCAGTTCTACCGAGTAGGTAGTAGGCTGCTGGTGACATCACAGACCCGGTTCTATTGCTCCGTGGGCGACGACATGTTTTTGGGGGGGCAAAAAATTTTTTGAAAAAAAAAAGTTTTTTCTGATTTTTTTTCCTTCTGCGCATGCGCA
This sequence comes from Pseudoxenodon macrops, assembly GCA_032467955.1. Taxonomy (NCBI): domain Eukaryota; kingdom Metazoa; phylum Chordata; class Lepidosauria; order Squamata; family Pseudoxenodontidae; genus Pseudoxenodon; species Pseudoxenodon macrops. The sequence continues at coordinate 42,101 of JANHFT010001955.1, read as the reverse complement.
GAAACTGAGTTTCCTGCACTGCACATGCATCGCCATCTCATTTTTGGCCTTTAAAAAAAGTTTTTGGGGCTTTTTTTTACTGTACATGTGTGCGCGCACAGGGTACGCGTGAGGCGCGCCCACGTGGCACGGGAGGCATTGAACCGCCGGCAAGGTAAGTTTGGAACTCACCCCTGCATGGGGCGGGAGGGCTGTGAGACATGCCATTCCGGATCTTGCAGCCCTTTCGGGGTTTTCTTAAAAGA
>JANHFT010001955.1:8889-19109 GCA_032467955.1 Pseudoxenodon macrops | reverse complement strand
TAAAATGACTACTTCAGCTTCAGCCGCAATAATCAACAAACACACAATAGATACAAACTTAAGGTAAACCACTCCAAACTTGATTGCATAAAATACAATTTCAGCAACAGAATGGTCAATGCCTGGAATGCACTACCTGACTCTGTGGTTATTTCCCCAAACCCCCACAACTTTAACCTTAGACTGTCTACTGTTGACTTCACCCCATTTCTAAGAGGTCTGTAAGGGACATGGTTAAGCGCACCCACAAGCCTATCATCCCTGCCCTACTGTCCCCATTTATTCTTATCCTGTATTCATAATCATGTTTATACCTATATCTGTTATCTTATAAATGTTTGACAAATAATTAAAATAAAGTAATATTCAGAATAAATAAGAGAAGAGTATAAAGCCTTATTTTACTCCTTCGCCAATCTGATTTTTTTAAACATATTCTGCCCATGTGGCTTCCTGATCTGTATATATCATGAAGATATTTATATATTTCAATTTATGTCACAAATCAAGGGTCCAATCTGAAAGACTGCTCTGACCAAATCTTGTTTAAAGGAGTAGATCACGTGATATTCTTGAATGTTTTGTAAATCACATGATATTTCAGCAATTTGACAAGGTAGGAATAACAATGCTTTGAACAAAATTTCATATACAAGTTCATAATACATACATGCAACTTTGAAAATGATCACTGAAATCTTTTAATATATCACAATATATTGAATTATTTGATATACAATTTTTCAAGGAGGATGGGTCGACTGTTGGCCATGGTGTAACTAATTATTTACATAAAAGTTCTCTAAATGCCATTCTTCCTATAGCTTCTGCTTTAGTGTTGTTCTGTGCTGTGCAGTCGTATTGAAATCAAGATAGCACATCATCACTGTTAGAATATAGCACCATGGATAAAAACCGAGGTGTTTTTTTTACCCCTCATACTCCTATAGAGTATGACTTCTAGCAGAAAAGACAATAATAAGCCCATTTTTGAGTCACATAAAATAAAATGAGATTAATAAAAGCATCACAAAATGCCAATTCACCTTAACAAGGGCCTTTGATCTCCTTTCTTCCCTAAGGAATGATATGTCTTTGCCAGATTCTAGAATGTCCTTCCCAGATGTTCATATTATCTTCATCTTATTAACTGGCTTTAGTCCAGTCTCTAATCCCTGTTAAACAGTAAAAAGATAACCAAAATCCATGTGGAGTTCTAATAAAAATGAGATATAAAGCTGGGTGCATTAAAAGCAGAGATGATACTGCAGACCAGCCTTCCCCAGCCTAGCATCCTTCAGTTGTGTTGACCTTTAAAGCCCCTTATCCCAAGCAGCACATTTAGCTTGAGAAAGACTGGTTCGTAAACTTTTCTTTTCTTTGCTGGAAAAAGTTACTTTTTGGAAATTCAACATCTGAAATGAAAAAAGACTCAAACTATGGTAAATTATCTAATCTCATCAATGGAAAACATAGGCAAACCTAAGTATAGGATAGAACATTATATGCATTAAAAATACTATGGAAAGATATTTGGCTTTTGGTACAGAGCTCATCAGGCAACAAAGTTTGTTCTAATATAGATTTATATAATGGATTTTGCCAAACTCCAGAAGGTAGCTTTCTATTATTTAAATAATGCAGAACTGTCATGTTTAATTAGATAGATTGCTTTTTAGTCATTGAGGCCCTCATATTTCAAAATTATTACTTCAGCTAATGAGGGAAGAATGGATGTTGTGATGTTGGTGCAGGCTTGATAACTTGCTAGGCCAGTGGCCAGCAAGCGAATTCAAGACCTTGGAGAAAGTTGAAACAAGAACGGAAAAACACTGATAAGGACAATGAATGTGGGAGTAGAGTGAATGTACCAGGCAAGTTGACTGGCAGGAAGAAGAAGGTAAATGATAAGAACTATGCCTGTTAAATGTAACCACAGGATGTTTGACAGCACATGAAAGGAGATTTTGTAAGACTCCTCATTAATCCCCACCCGTATTCACACAGCATAATAAAAGGAGGTGTTCAGAGTTATCTGGGCTTCTTCCATCCCGAGGAACTTTTGTGTCCGTGTCGTTCCTTCAATTGGACTCATGGGGGGCCCACCCGAGCAAACGCCGGGTGAAAGTCACAGAATAGCTCAAAGTGTGATTGGAGATAGAAATGGCAAATTCATGACAGGATTGAAAAATACCTTGCAGTTGTAACTTATGGTAAACAGAATGAGTGAGGAGAGTAATATTGCTGCAAAATAAAAAAAATAGGCTGCTTCAATACAAGCATAATATCCAATTCATGAGAAGTATGATTTGTGTTGATTATATTCTACCTCAACATTGTGTCTACTTCTAAGTATCACAAAAACACTTAGTCAACAGATTAAGAGATAGAATAGATTAAGAGATAGGCAATAAGTGCATCTGAAAACCAGGTTCCATGAAAAGAAATGAGAGAAATTAGAAATGTTTAGTCTTAATAGATAAAGCACTTTTCAAGTTTATGATTGGCTATCACACAGAAGAAATGTCAGACCTTTGTTTTCCAAAACAAAGATGATCAATAATGGATTTATTCTATTAGAAGGTAGGTTATGATGGAACATTTGAAAAAAATCTTCCTTATATTAGGACCAATCTGATAATGGAATTGCCCAGAAAACTGGCAAACTTCTGTTTACTGGATGCATTCAAGCAGAAGCCATCACTCACCAGTTAAGGCACTATTTTAATTTGGATGCTTGCATTGGACAGAAAACCAAACCCTATGACTACATGGCTTCTTCATCTTTATGATTCTAAGTCTATGAACATGAGGCCTTAGTGATCAGAACAGGTATCCAGTGTGTAATTTTATTTTTCTAAATCTTTAGTAATTTAGAAACTGGAACAATTCTTACCTATCTTATTTAGAATTCACACTTTCTCTCTCTTTCATTCATTCCCTAGTCCTTGTTATCAGCTATTAAAGATTATAATAAGCCATGTGTTCATGGTAATTTGCTGCTTAAATTTTTGTAATAAAAACATACTTTATATTTCCCCAGATCCAAAGCATGATTTTTCCCTTTCCCTGTACAATCCTAAAATAAAAGCCCTTTGCAGATTTTCCTTCTTTGTCAAGCTTTGTGCTGATTTGTTGGGCAGGTGCATCTTTTATTGGACTAAGGACAAGTGCCTGGTGCTGTCAAAGGCGGCACACTAGAAGTGGGCCCAAACTTGGGGATGAAACTTTTATGGGCTCTTTAATAAGTATTGTCATTTTATATGCAAACTAACTTGGAATTCATGTGCTGAGAGGTCAAAACAGGTCAATAAATATAATAAAAAGGATAGCACAGGGCTTAATATAAGAGAGACTAGCAGATCAGATGTTCTGTATGCATCCCTTCCCCCATCTTGAAGCACTTTGCATTGAATGGATCAGGTCCCAGTAGGTGTAACCCGGAAGAACTATCCCGCCTGTAAAAAACTGCAAAACTGAACTCTTTATTAATAAAGCCTGTTTAAAGAAAAGTTCATACGAAATTCACCAAACGATACACAGAATAAAAAGATTACAAAACAGTTTAAAAATAATACTCCCAACTTGAAAATTGTCCTCCTTAAAATATTTAAGTCTGAGACTGCAAACTACATTTACCTCCAGGGAACGACTCAATTTAAGCGGGCCTACTTCCAAGCTGAGATAGAAATGCGTGGCAACTTTCTACTCAGGGAAGACTAACATGGAGCCGCCGTTTGCCCTTGAGCCAATTCCCTTCGGTTTTTCCTTCTGCCTCCCCGCCCCCTCGGCTTTTCCTACTCAGCTGGCAGCCCCGACGCTAGGCAACGCTCGCTATCCGGAACTGGCCAACCACCGCCGCAAGATCTTCGGGGCTGCACCGCACTGGCGGCGAGCGCGCTACCGCCGGCCAAGGACCAGGAAGTTCCCGCGGCTCACCGAGCCCGGGCAGGCTGTCGTCGTCACGTTACGCAGCGCGTGGAGCCGCGCAAGCCGCTCCGCTCGGGTCGACCTCGGGCATTGGCGCCCGGCGCTGCTGTTATGCTCGCGCCACGGTGGATGCTCACCTCTCCTCCTCCCCGCCTGGGCGCCCACGGCGGTTCCCGCGGGTGACTTCCTCGCTATCCGTTCCATGCAGCCCATCCACGGCGGAAGCGTTTCTGCTCCAGGGACGACGGTACGGTAGCAGCGTGAGACCTGCCTTGCCGTCGCCTGCGCGCCTGCCCGCTTTGGATGGTGCTTCTCCTGATCCCGTGGGTGCCGCGGGCGGCGGGAATAATATGCTCACTCGGATGAGGTCTGCCATGGCCAATTTGGTGGGAGGCATCATGTCTGGCAGTTCGGCCTCGGAGGCCGGCGGGGGCTTGGATTTGCCTCCCCGCTTTCCCTACGGCAGACCCGAGTTCCTGGGGCTCTCTCAGGACGAGGTCGAGTGCTCCGCCGATCACATCGCCCGACCCATCCTCATTCTCAACAAGGAGACCAAGCGCTTGCCCTGGACCACAGGATACGCCGAGTGAGTAGCCGCTGGGGGTTGGCTGGGCTGGGTGGGGGTGTCTGAAGGCAGAGACGCTCCCCTAGGCCCTCGGTTTGCCACGGTAGGGCTTAAGGGAGGCGCCCCGTGCATGTCGTCTTCTGGGCAGCGAGGACGCTGCAGCAGCAGAAGGGGGAAAAGGCGATGGCCCGGTTACCGGCTTGATGGGAAGAGGGCTGGAAGAAAAAGGGGCGGGTAGGGTCGGGCTTCTGAACTAAAGGCAGTGCTTAACTTTTCAAATGAGAAGCACTCAGACCGGCTTGGGGAAAAAATCTTGCAAAAGATCTAGGAAAACCTGCTTAATATACTAAGCCCATTTACTAAATATCAGTTTCAGTTTAAATTTCCTCCCCCAAGAAGTCATGGAGTAACTACCGTATCTTTGTTTTTCTTTCATTTCTCCTTCAGTGAGTGTGAAGGATAGCTAGTACATCACTCACTGCAGTGTTCTTCTGGCTTTGATTCATCCTTAGTTTGAAGCAAACCCCTTTACCTGTGTGTAGTTTTGCAACCTTGATATCCAGTTCTGTATCTATACTTCCATGGAAGCAAGCCTCATTCTTAAATTCTTAAGAAATATATGTAATACATTAAAGTACTTATTTTTGGCATGTGATAGGTAGTTGTTTTCACACATATGTGCCAAGCAAATGTACAACTTATTATAGTAATATTACTGGAACCCTTAAAGTTGGAAATTACATTAAAGGGAAAAAGTGAATCAAAAACAAAAAATCTTGCCATTAGATGGTTCATTTTTATAAAACTCCATCATAGAGCAGTGCCCAGCCCACTGTTTTGCATTTGCTTCTGTATTTAGTTCAATAGTTGGTGTGTGTGCAAGCTCCTGAATTGTTATGGGTGAATAAGATGTGAGTATTGTGTGTGTGTAGAATGATTTAAAATAGTTTTGTTTTGTTTCTGTTTTGATAATGGCAAAATGGTACCGGTATTTAGCTAAAACAAGCCTCCAATCCCCTTTTCAGGCCTGTACTGCAATGATGATGTCCAGAGTGTTTACCATTGATCCCTTTCATTCTCAAAATTTTCCATCTTTCCTGCACACAATCCCTTGTCATTGTAAAAGCTATCCTCCAAAGGTGGAATGAAGGAGACTACAGTCCTTTGCTGGTTTTCCTTTTCCCCATTCTTCCCCTTTCTACTACATTTCTTTTAAAATTATTTGTTCAACTGATTATAAATTTTCCTTAAAATTAAAGTCCTAAGTTATTGCAAATATAATTGTTTTAATATGATGAGACTGAGATGCAGCTTTTCAACTGGTAGCAAATACCTTGAAAGTTTATTGGTTACATTTCTGGGATTTTAGAGATTTCTGAAAGTTCAGTCAAGGAAAGATGATGAGGACTGTTTTGAATTTCATGGCTACCAAATCTGATCCATCAGATGTACTGTATGTGTATGGTGTTTTTTGTTGAAAATGTGGAGGGCTAAATTAGTAGAAAAGGTCATACTTTCTGAGTGGCTAATATAAGAGTAACATAATTTGTTTTAAAATATAGTAACCAATTTTTCTCTGACTCTAATAGTGCAGAATGAAAGTTAAAGAACTTTTCAAGCACATTATTTTAAAAATGATTGTTAAACATTGGAGTGTTAATATAGTTTTAGAGGCTTACCTTCAAAGATCACCAATGATTGACTAACTTGAGGCAGAGGAGCACAGACAAAGCTGTTCAAGATGTTTGACAGAGAAAAAAAGTACAGGCAGATGTGAGGGCATTTTTATGAGGGGATCTAATTGTCCATTCAGAAAAATTCCTTCATCCATATCCTTGACATATATTTAAGGAATGCCTTTATTTGACCCAATGAATGATAGCTCTTGAAATTGTATGAATATGGGTATTGGTCTTCTAAGCGATTTCTTCAGATATTTGCCTAAACCAGGGGTCTGCAACCTTAAACATTTGGACCCATTTCCCAGAGAAAACAAAACACCAGGAGCCACACCTGGGTGGGCATGGCCAGCTCGATGTCATTCATTCCTGAGTCACATGACACCCCCAGCCATCCCTAACCAGATTTTATGGCTCATTATCAGAGGTGGGTTCCTACTGGTTTAGACCGGTTCTATAAAGTAGGCAGTAAGCCACTGGTGACGTCATAGAACTGTTTCTGGTCAGTGGACGCCGCCATCTTTTTTGTGGATCTTTTTTTTGGGGGAAGTTTTTTTTGAATATTTTCCGGGTTGTTTTCTTCTGTGCATGTGCAGAAGCCAGGTTTTCAGCACTGCGCATGCATCGCCATCTTGTTTTTGACCTCTTTTTTTGTACTTTTTTGTAATTTTTTTGTACTGTGCTTACGCGAGAGGCAGTGAACCGGCGTTGAGGTAAGTTAGAATCTACCCCTGCTCACTATGTTTTCTTTCCTATGGGAAACGGGTTTCTCTCTTTCTCTCTCCTTCTCTTTCTCCCTCTCCCATCTTTCTCTCTCCCTCTCCCCATCTCTCTCTTTCTCCCTATCTCCCTCTCTCCCTTCCCCTCTTTTTCTCTCCCTCTTCAATCTCCCTCTCTATCTCCCACCCTCTCTCATTGCTTTCTCTCCCTACCTCTCCACATCCCTCTTCCTCCCTCATCTCTCTTTCTCTCCTTCCTTCTCTCCCATCTCTCTCCCTCTCCTTCCTTCCCTCTTATCTCTTTCTCTCTCTACCTCCCTCTTCCCATTTCTCTTTCTCCCTCCCTCTCTCCCTTCCTCCCCATCTCTCATCTCTATCTTTTCCCTCCCCCTCTCATTGCTCTCTTTCTCCCCCTCTCTCTCTTTCTGTCTTGCTCTGCTGAGGAATGAACATCAGCCACGGTGGAGGCTTCCCTTCGGGCGACCCTCCTCCCCCTCTCATGACCCCCTGGCTAGTTGTGGCAGGGCCAGGAGGGTGCACGCGCACAGGGAGGCCCTCCTCAAGTAAGTGCCAAAGCGCAACAAAGGCGAACCAGGGCAGGCGGCGGCTCGCTTGAGGGTCTTAACTGGAGGCAAAAGGACATGGCTTCGCTCCTGCACTACGACTCAGGCCATCGCCTTGCCGTAACCCCCCCTCACATGAGAGGAGAAGGAGGAGGATCGCTGGAGCCTTAGTTCAGGAGCGAAGTGGCCCTGTACCTGCCTTCGCGCCACATTTGTGCATAAGGCAGCCTTCGCTTCTTGCCGTTGCGGGCTGGAGCTTATGTCCTCCCTGCTCGTCCGAAGAGCTGGGAGGGGGGGACGGCAAGGCGATGGCCAGATCTTTAGGGCAGGAGAGAAGCCGCATCCAAAGATCCTCCTTAAGAGAGCCACCACCTGCCCTGCATGCACCTTTGCTGCGCTTTGGCACTCATTTGAGGAGGGTTTCCTAACGCGTGTGCACCCTCCTGGCCCCGCCACAGCCAGTCAGGGAGTTACGAGAGGGGGAGGAAAGTTGCCCGAAGGGAAGCCTCTGCCGGGGGTGGCGATCGTTCCTCAACCAATGCTGGAGAATCAGACCCGGCTGCTTCTCCATTCCCGCTGTCGCCCTTACCTTTTCAGGCCAGGTGATGGGAGGGGCCAGCTAGATGGGACAGGGAGCCACAGCAGAGGGCCCAAAGAGCCACCTGCGGCTCCAGAGCTGCAGGTCGCTGACCCCCGGCCTAAACAATTAAAGCTAAGGCATACTAATTTTGCCCCTTTACTCTTTCTTCCTTTTTTTTGCATATTCTGGCATCTGAAAGTTCTGTAGTTCTTGACCACTTGTGGACAGAACTCCTTATAATTCTGTTTTATTATTGTGCAGGTTATGTTCAGTGAGTGTTCCTTTTGAACTTATTTCTTTGCATATTATAATAGACTGCAATAGAAATGTGGAAAATGGAAACATTTGCTCTAATTTACTCAAGAGTAAGCACAGAATTCTGAACAAATACATATGTAATAGGCTAACTCTCTAACTGGAGAACCATTGTTCAGAAAACCTAATGCACCATAATCACCATGTTTCTATGGGTGAAAAGCCACATTCATTATTGTCTGAAAATGCCTCCATTTTGTCTATTACTGCTTTATTGTTACTCCTCACAGGGACTGTTAAGCTTTTAAGAAAGATGATTTCCTACTGTATTGTATCCTCTGTATTTCCATTTCCATTTTTAATAGCCCTTATAATTTGAGGGCTATTAATAGTTCTCTATATCTGTTTTATTCAATCTCCTGCTCAGTAATTATAGCAAATGGATATTCTGCTCTTTCTTCATCTTAAAGTGAATTCTTTAAAAACTGGCAACATTTATTTTGCTTGCACAGCTTATTAATAAAATTACCCAAAGATTTCTAGTTTTTTCATTTTGTGTGTTACACTGGCATTTTCTGGCATTTTCAGTCTATTCACATTTATTGTCCATAGAAGACAAAAATGTTTAATTCTCTTATTACTCATGTCCATTTTTCATTCAACAGCAGTCTGAGAACTGCAGAGAACCCTAGACCTTTACCATATTCTATCATTATAATGAAAGTTTTGTCTTGGAGCTGAACCTCTATTACAGTTGTTTTGGCAGATAGATGAAATTGAGCTCTGTCAAGCTATGACAATCTGCCTGCCCCTTTCTTGATAGTAATGAAAAGAATATAGTTGTTAAATTTATTTTTATTCTAAAGATAAAGTTTAATCAGATTTTATGTCAAAACGAAAACTGTTTTTTCCAAGTCTGAATTGTTCTGCAGAAAGCATCTTTTTATTTCCACATGGCATATTTGAAATAGTCATTTTATGAATCAATTCCAGAACAAAAGCTTATTAATGGCTTTGTATCCTTGATGTGTGGTTGAGAATTAATGTATCATTTCATAAGTATGTTTGTATTGAGTATTAAGATAAGTGTAGCCTGGAGTTTGGAGGTTTCCTAGCCTTACTGGGTATTTCTGGAGATTGCCCAAGTTTAAAAAAATCCCTTTGCTTTGAATATTTTAGGTTATTATAAGATCATGGCCTCTGGCCTTCTCAATTCTTGGCAAATAGATGGGAAAGAAATGGAGGTAGTGACAGATTTTATTTTCCTGGGCTCCAAGATCACCACAGATGATAGCTGGGGAGGAAAGCTATGACAAATCTAGACAGCATATTAAAAAGCAGAGACATAACCCTGCCAGCAAAAGTGCGTATAGTCAAGGCTATGGTTTTCCCAGTTGCAATGTATGCTGTGAAAGTTGGACCATAAGAAAGGCTGAACACCAAAGAATTGAGGCCTTTGAGCTATGGTGTTGGAGAAGACTCCTGCAATTCCCTTGGACTGCAAGGCGATCAAACCGGTCAGTCCTAGAGAAGATCACTCCTTTAGAAGGCCAGATCCTGAAGATGAAACTCGAATACTTTGGCTACCTAATGAGAAGGAAGGACTCACTGGAGAAGAGCCTAATGCTGGAAAGATTGAGGGCAAAAGAAGAAGCGGACGACAGAGAATGAGGTGGCTGGATGGAGTCACTGAAGCAGCAGGCGTGAGCTTAAATGGACTCCAGAGGATGGTAGAGAACAGGAAGGCCTGGAGGAATGTTGTCCATGAGGTCGCGATGGGTAGGACACGACTTCGCAAATAATAATAACAACAACAACAACAATATTTGTCTTTCATTAAAGTCAGGGGGATCTTGGGCGTCCTCCTGGATTCACGGCTGTCTTTAGAAAATCACATGACGGCCGTGGCCAGGGGAGCTTTTTATCAGG
>JANHFT010001954.1:206056-225855 GCA_032467955.1 Pseudoxenodon macrops | reverse complement strand
CCCAGGATGAGATGGATCTTTAAGAATGTTTTGAACTTTCTTAAGGCAGCGGGAGCTATAAAGCTCTTCCAAAGAGGGGAGAAGGCAACCAAAGATCCTCTGGGCAATGATGTTGACCCTCTGGAGTGCTGTCCTATCTGCCACTGTGCAATTGGTAAACCATACACAGATGCGGTAAGTTAAGATACTCTCTATGGTTCAGCGGTAGAAGGCCACCAGCAGCTTTTCATTCAGTTGTTGTGTCAGGTAGTATAATCTCTGCTGGGGCCATTTTTTGCTGCTTCAATGCAAGGGAAGGGAAATTTCTGATGCTCACAGTCAGCTTTCCACTGGGCAAGCCAACAGGCATTCAGAAGTCATTCCTACTTTCACTGATTTTTTTGCCCACCTGTGGTTGTTCTATTTCTCTGTTTAGGTAAGGAAATGTCTCTGAAACTGTGACCCGACAGGTCACAAGATTATTTAGTTTGTTACTAAAAACCTTGTTTTTATAGCTAGTGTTAAAAATCTGGCTGTTGCTACTGTTAATTTAGGATGTTCATCTGCAAGTAAATTTTTTACATAGACAGAAGTACTTTTCCAGGTTTGGATTTTAAAATAGGTCAGCTACTTCCTACCAAAGTCTCTTAACAAAATCCACACTAGAATAAAATATGATTCACCATTTCAGGATCATTACAGGGATACTATACCATTGAGAAATGGGAATTATTTGAAATCTTCCATATAGTATATTTGGTCTGACTTTTAAAAAGACTATTCTGTACAGTATTTGCTTAAATATCAAATATTTATGTAGCTGATAAATGTATCTGTAGTTAATTTCAAAAGTTACAGGGAAACACAATGCTTTGGCTTTAGCCATTAATTCCTGAACTAAATGATTCCAAGTCTTCAACGATATAATGAAATACTGATGACATAAGCCTGCAGAATGAGTAAATAGGATCAATGTTAATCTGGCTAATTTTTTGAGTTACCTGGTTAAATCAATATCTATGAAGGATTCATTTCAGATTTCCTGAAATAATCCTTTCTTAAAAAACAACAACAATATATATCACGTGGCAAGATGCTGGGCATGTGCACCACTGAGGTCAACAGCTCAGTGGTTTGATTCCTGTGAACAAGTAAACCGCAGAAGGGGCAAGAAAGGAGTCTCCTCCAATTGCCTACTGGCATTCAGGCATCCCGTGAGTAAAGATAACACCACCCAAAAAAAATCCTTTCACAGAGGCGGCCAGCCACCTTGGTGATCCCTGGCTAACAAGTGCATACGCTAAAAAAAAAAAAATTGCAACCAAAACTTAATAGTGCTTAACTAACCTGTCCTATCAAAGGGCATTGCCCAGTTCCCAGAGAATAACCGAATTTGGAACACAACTTGAACATATTTGTTCCTCAAATCCATAATGGGACACATACCATCATAATGGCGGGATCTGTGTAATGATATCATTATCTGTGTATCCTCATTTCAACATCATTGTGATATGCCAATTTGGAATCATTAGCAGGAATTCACATTTGTTTTTATTTTGAGTATCACGATATACCGATTTCTTTCAAACAAATGAAAATGTCATAAACCTACCATTTGTCCCTCCCTCCATCTGTATGGAGATAAATTCAGTAACAAACTCAATGAAGTGGACATTTGAGTAGACGATTTTACTCCTTATAGTACAGTTCTACAGAATTTTGTTTCTAAAATTTATAGGATAATTGAGATATGCTGGTTGGTTGACATGTATATTATGATAGTGTTTGTTTCAAGGTGTTGTAAAACATCAGGGCATAATAAATTTGAATGATCCTGAACATATTTGCACACATGGAAATATACTTGCATAACATAATTTGATAGTCTGAAATATTTAGAGGGGGGGAGACATATAATGATTTGATAGATTTAAAAGAGACACAAAAGAAGCCTTCATATTTTAACTATGTTAATTTAATTGCTGCTACACACACAAATACTAGATATATTGCTAGAGATTTATAATATTTTCTTTAAAACATTTGATGCTTGGAACACCTTGATTTCCACTTTTTCCCATTCATAAACATTTAAATGTTTCTTAGAAGTTTAGAAATGTATGGCCTGTAGAGCACTTTACTGAATTCCACCTATCTCTGTGTTAATATATCATGCAAATAGATTAAAAACACAGAGACACAAAGCTGCATAGCCTTTTATTAATTCTGTATACACTTAGTAACTATTTTCTTGTTGCTTATAATATTGTTGCTGCATTCAGATTTATGTCTTGTCCTTCAAAAATATTATCCATACAACTTAGAGTAAACTATGTGAAGTATCATATATGATGGCTAAAGCAATATGCAAAATATTGTCTTTCTGCAGGAGCAAATCTAGAATGGTAGCATTGGGGGGAAAACTGGCCAACTTTAAAAAAAACTTACTTTCAGTCAGAAATACAATGGAATGAGATTTTTACTGGGTGGGCTGCTTTGGGCACAATGATATCCTCAAAGTGAGTTGGCAAAGGTTTCTATCATTTTGTTTTTTTTAAGCCAAGGCTCAGAAGAAGCACTGTCAAGACTATTCTGAATTGTGAAAGCTAAACTGGGACTTGCCCATCATTGTTGTTTTTTTTCCCCATTGAAAAGGGACAGAAGTACATATTGTATGTGTGATTTCTAAGACTCTGGAAAAAGCACAAATGGATTTTGGAGGCTAGGACTTCCTAGCTGCAGGCTATCCACAGATTGCCCATTGTAATGCTTCTGAAAAGCATTGCAAGGCCAAGGCACTATAATTGATAAGATTTCTTCCTTGATGGTAGCCACATAGACATCTTAAATGGCACATTGCAGATGCTCACCAGTAGTTCTCTAAGATCTTCTGGCCTTCAAGTAGAATAGATTGTTGATTTCACTCAAGGCAGTTACCTACATAAGAACCACATGAGCTCATAAAGAATGATGCAGGTATGATCTCAACTGCTGCCTCTAGGGCTCTCAAGAATAATAATTACCTTCCTTTGATAAATCTAAGAAAATACTATTGCTGGCAACATTGCTTAATATGATAAAGCAGGTCAAAGCTAGCAGCCTTATAGAAACAGATAGAGCTATGCTGCCCCTACATCTGGAAACTGCTCTTGCTGGAAATACTGCAGAGAAAAAGACTAGCATTTTAACAAGGTATTGAAAAAGAGTTTTGGTTTCTTGGGCTTCTGTGCATATTAGAGAAGGTTCCATTCTGATCAGCACCAATAAAATAAAATAAAATGAAATCATCATATCTCTAACTGAAATGAAAGAAAAAAAAGATGCCAAGAATAATTTTCTCTTTAAAAAAAAGCCATTTAACAAGTTTTAACACTTGTGTGTATCTTTTGATCCAATTTTCAATATCCAGATGAAATATGGTTGCATAGTTAAGAATAGTATATTACAAAACTAGCTACAGATGGAGAGTTTTGAACACTCTTCTGGCACATAGTAGATTGATGGTATTTGAGAAGTACAGCATATGGCATAAGGAATGTTAAATGAGGAAACTACAAAAAGCTGATTCAGCACTTTTCTTTAGTCTTGAAAAACCTACTTCAAAACCAAGTACTCCTGAAAAATCTACTTCACAGTTTCAGATCATAAAGATATATGTAGAGTTATTTCTTTCAGTCAAACCAAGCCAAGCCAAGTCAAAATTTGGTGTGCCATGTAGGAGGAATTATTTATCTTTTGCTGGCAAAAATAAGTAGGTGGTTTTATTTCAGTAAAAATGTTCGTCATTCCATAATACAGAATACAACTCAGTAGCAACTGACATATTTTTAGCATTATGCATGTGGCATTTATTCATAGTTGGCTTTGGAGTCAGTAGAGTGTTATGTGGTTGCAACTATCTGACTAGTTTGATAGACAAACAGCTCTTCTTTCTTTTGTTCTCTTTTTGCATGCCTCCACAACTCTTGTCATTTTCACAAAGCTTGTCATCATCAGTGTTGGATAAAAGACAATTAACCTTTGCAGTTCACCTCCTGCATATTTAATCTTCAAACTCTTCCTAATTAAAGGTCACACAGGAATAAAGTAACACCAGGGAATTTCTTCTTCTTCTATTGGATCAAGAGGTGGAATACTGATAAAGAAACAGATCCTAAATCCCAAATATTAAACCAAAATCCCCTCCACACTCACCTAGGTGCAAATCTCTTTGCTCATAGTGAGCTGACCTTCAGAGTCAACAAGTCAAGGATTCAAGATCAAACCATTCAAGTTCACTCTGAGAGTTAGACATGAATATATTTTGAGAGGAAATATCATCAGCTCCCCCCAAAAAAAGCAAAGGAAGCCAAAAGGAAAGCTCTTTTTTAGAATTCTGATTCAAAATTGTTTCCAATTTCTTGTAAGTTTTATCCTCATGTGAAAAAAGGTTTCTCCTATTTTAGAAACAATTTTATAATTTGTTTAGGCTGAATGAAGATTTGGCAGGTCTTTAAAAGTTCTTTAAAATATATGTAGAAATAATTCAACAAATATATTTATGATCTGAAACTGTGAAGTAGAGTTTTCAGGAGTACTTGGTTTTGAAGTACTTGGTTCCTTGAACTTATTGTGGCAAAGCTGCCTGTGATATTTGTTGTTGTTTTTCTATTGTGCACCTACCTATCATTCTACAGTCAGCATAACTGTAGAAGGTTCATGATCTGAAAAATCACCAGGCAAGGAACTCTCTCATGGTTGTTTTCTGACATTTTACAATACACAAAAGATGCAGATCACCGAAGAAGTTATTGTTCAAGGAAAGAAAAGATAATCACACAGAAAAAAAATCACAGCCCATCTGTGAGAACAAATTCACCAAATGTTCTTCTCTTTGGACAAAAAACAAAACAAAAAAACAGTTTTTCTTCATCACTTGGAATGAAAGTGGAAAATATATACAGAAATGTTGCGCCTTGCATAAATCTTCTGAATTGCATTCTTTTTTTAAATGAATCTCAAATACGGGTTAGTCTGCTGTTTATTCCTCTTAAGTGATGGAATGCAGATAGCAGTATGTTGCTTTGCAAGGTAATTTACAGATTAGAGAAAAATCTTAGCTTGTACGAAATAGTTTGAGCATGTTTGAGGTAAAACTGGAGTTTTATTTATGGTATACTGTACCCAAAGTGACTGGTGACTATAATTCCTTTCTCTGGAAATTATAGTGATATGTTAAAGAGTGGAATCGAAGGAAATGAGATAAATGTTAGTGGCTAAGGAAACTGAATAAAAAAAAGGTGTAAAGGGTGTGAGGAGTTGAAAAAATGGTAAGGCTGTAATTGTAGACAGAGTCACTGCAGAAATATTACAATACAAATGAAGTTTGTTTATGGATGACTAGGTAAGTTGAATAATAATAATTTATTAAATTTGTATGCCACTCATATGGATAATTGTGTGTGAAGTTGCATTTGTACCTGATGTTTCAAAGAAAGCCATTGCTGTTCACCTTTAAGAAGAAATTAAATTGCAAGAATGAATACAGAAAGTTAGCTTGTTAAGTATGCCTAGGAATCATAGACTCTGATTGAATATAAGAGGTAATAATGAGCAAAACCTGGGAAGGTTCACTGCATTTTTTATGCTGGGCAGAAGTGTGCAAACCAGCCATTTAAGTCTTCAGCAGATCATTAAGAAATATAGAAATGTATGCATATAAATGTATGGAATGTTTAATGAGAAAGCAATTCCTCCTTGGTTGATTAATATCTGTATTAATAAATATATCAGGAGTATTTGTGATTGCATTAGAGTGTGTTGGCTGGGAACATGAATGAACATAAGCTTTTGTATGGAGATGATGCCATGTTGCTGGCTGAAAATCCAATTAATTTTCAGTGAATCTTAGAAGGAATTTTATGATGCACTAAGAAATATGCATTTAAAAATTAATGAATCAAAGATCAATGCATTTGTATTTAACAGAAAGAATGGAACAGATGATTGCACAATGTGTATAAATGGTGAAAACTAGAGAAAGAAGATGCATTTTGGTAGGCTTTTACTAAAAGTGAAAGGAGAAATTTTAAGATATTAAAATTTAGATCCAAAGATGGTGGGTAGCATGTGGAGTGTTGCAAAAATGATTATTTAAAAGGGGAGTTTTTCTATTTTAGGAGACTGAGAATTGATGTCAGGAGAAACAAAAGTTGAATATACAAGGAATGGGGTACTAACGTCATGTGATCACACAAAAAGGCATAGGGTCACAATCAGTTACCTATTAAGGATTGAGTGCAAAAATGATAGACATGTATGAAAAAATATTTTGATATGATTTGTGTATAAAAATAGAACAATAAGAATGAAATTCTAAAATACATTTATGAAAGAGGAAAATGGGTCAAGGAAGGAGACAACAATAATTTGTTGGAGCAAGTTCATGAAGTCACTAAAAAAAAAAGATTCTATGTGGATATGATATAAGCAAGACTAATTCACAAAATTAGAAAGATATGGATAGGTGTAGTTAATGGTGCTGGTGTAAAATGCAAGTAACTGTGTATTAATGAAGAGCAAAAATCATGTACACATATATAGACCTACTGTAGCATTCTCTTTCAGAATAAGCAATGTAATGAGACCAAAAGAGTAAGTATGAGTAAACAAAAGAAAACAAAAGCCTGAAATAACAGTGCAAAGCTGAGGGCAGGAGGAGTAAAACTGAAGCAATAAACAAACTTTACATATAGGTCTGTGTATTGGTTCATTTTAAGTAGGAGTCTCTGGGTTAAATGCTTAAAATTCGATTGTATTGCAAACACATTAGCTACAGTATACAGCAGAGGTGGGTTCCTACTGGTTCTATCCAGTTCTATAGAACCGTTAGTAACTCCCTGATGACATCACAGAGTCGGTTCTGTCAATGTCTCCGTAGGCACCACCATCTTGGATTTTGCTTTTGCGAATGCACAGAAGCTAGTTTTTGATTGCTGTGCGCGCACACACACACACACAGCACAACCCTAAGCGAACTGGCAGCAAAAATATCTACAACCGACCCCTGCTATACAGGATATTGGTGTTTGTTTTTCTTCATAAGGCTACAGATACTGCTATGTCTGGTGCATACGTTTTCTTTTTCCTTTTTTTCTACCCCCCCTCCGCTATCAGGATATAAATTGGACACGATGAAAGGATGATGCAAATCAATATAATGATCACAGTATTGGAATATTTCATTATTAAGGATTTGTAGTTACTCTGACTATGCACTTCAATTCTGTATTAAAATAGAAGCTTTGCTATGCTCACTACCTTTTGAGCTGAAAATGTTTCAATATTTGAAGGTCTGGTTAAAAAGAAAACCGTCTAAGTTGCACTTATTCATGCCTTTTTATATATACCATACCATATCCTCAAGAAATGTCACATTCTGCAAAAATTGTGATATTCAAATAATTTAAGAAAAAAAGGCAAGAGGAAAAAAAAGCAATTTCGGTATACTCAAAGGCCCAATTAGAAAATGGTTATCCCAAGCATCCACAATGCTCTTAGAATATAAAGCTTAAAGAGATTCAGCTAAATTTCATGGCCATTTCATGGATCATTAAGACTAGCCTGGATCTCAAATGCTAGCCTGATCCCCTTTCAGTGTGGAACTTTCATGTATTGTATCATTTTCTGCCTCTTTAATTGACTTCCTAGAGGTTCATTTCCAGGTGTCTAGTCTTGAGCATGACAGAGTAGACATGGCTGTATCTTGTGCATAGTGTGTATGAAGAGACAACGGTATAATAGGTAAGGCTTTTTGTTTTTTCTTTAGATAATTTATATAGCTGCCAATCTCACTTGAAGTGACACTGGAGAGTATGCAAACATTAAAAATACCAAGCAATTAAAACAGTAATCCATGATACTGAATGATATCTGTCAGGTATCAATGAATCAATGAAGGCATTAATGAAGGAAATAAAATTTCCTGACAGAACAATTAATCAATGGAACAACTTGCCTCTAGAAGCTGTGGGTGCTTCAATACTGGAGGTTTTTAAGAAGAAAGTGTACAACATTTGTCTGAAATGATAAAGAGTCTCTTGCTTAAGCAGAGAATTGGACTAGAAGAACTCTAAGGTCTAAACTCTGTTATACCTTTTAGTTCTAAAATACTATGCACCACTGTAGAGACTAATGGCCTTGAAGAGAGAGGGAAGATCCATTACCAAGATATCAAACAGAGAAATATGTAAACATGGAAATTTTCTAAAAGCAGGCACTCCCCTAATGAAGATAAAAGAAGAAGGAAAGGAAACATATCCAGACTTAGAAGATTCTATTAACTAGAGCCATTCTAATAAAAGTGGCATTAGGCTTAAGAGGTGTCTGTTTCTTGATAAGGTCTTCCTTCAGGGTTGACATCAACAGATCTCACCTAACCTGGCTTGTAGACAATTATATCATTTAATTGCATAAATATAATTGTATAAGGTTACCCATTGTATATTTATATTGCATAATGGGTATCCTGCCACATGACCTTCTTGTTGTTTGGCATCTAGTGAACTGTCAAGACAAGTTCCTCTTTTCACCATCTTCTTGCTACCTATTTGATCAAAAGAATGAAGTGGAGAGTGGATTTAGTTTCTTTTTCTTTTCAAATCTCAACAATTATGATTATTTTAGTCATTCCTATTATACATTTGCCTTATCGCCACTGGATATTTGGACAGATATATTCTATATTCTGTTCAGAAGTCATTAAAGCTGATTTGCAAAAAAAAAAAAAGGGTTCTGCCATAGTGGGACTTTTAACTTTCACTCATTAAAAATATCTGTACACAATTACTCAAATGCTACACCATTTTTTATTGATGAGAGAGGAGTTTCAAACAAGAACGCATGCCTCGAAAAGTTGATAGAAAGGGCATAAGCCTGCATTTGTCCTTTATGTAAAACCTACTTATATGTTTAAAAAAAAAATATTAGGAAATTTCACTTTAAAATATTGTTTCTCATAAAGCTCTCTTTCAACAAGTATGCACTTTCAGGAAAATTGCTTGCAAAAGCTCTGGGTATTAATAAAACTTGGAAACAAGAATAGGCATTTTTAGAATAAGTGAAAAGATTTTCAACTGGTCTAAAATGCAGGAGCCCAACTGATAATGGATGCCACTAAGCATTTTCATGTAACCTCCCAGCTTCAAAACTTACACTGGTGATCAGTTATTTCCTGATACAGTTCAAGTGGCTGGTGGTCACTCATAAAATCCTATATCACTTCAGACCTGGATATCTTTGATACCAGCTATTTCCTTAGGTTTCTGTCCATTGAATACAATCTGGAAATCTGGTCTCCCTTCAGATAGCTTCACATAATGTTATCTTCAGAAATCCAGGGATGAGACTTGTAAATAGTGGCTCCCTAGATTGCACTAGCTTGTTTCTTGTTAAAGTCATTCCAAAGAGCTGGAATTGGAATGACTGGAATTGTTATCAAGATGGAAGCCCCCCCCGCCCCCGATATATTATGTATCGATATTTATTATTCCTTCAGCATGAAGTTCATTCCTATTTGAATGTTAAGTTTTTCATCTTGTTATTCTTTTGTTATTTTGATGTACTGCTTTTAATCCTCTTAGCAGAAAGAGTTTTGTAAGCCTCTTTGAATCTTAGTGTAGCATATAAGCACTTTTTTCTCCCTTCCATTTAATCATATCCAGTTCTCAGAAATTGTATGGGCAAGTCCTGTCAGTTTTTTTAGCAAGCTTTTTCAGAAGTGATTTGATTTTTTCCTCCTTCCTAGGACGGAAAGAAATTGACCAACTTTAACCACTGCACAAACTGGCTCACCAATAATAATCAGCCCTAGTAAGTAAGTGAATGGAGTATTGCTGCTGTACAGGTAATCCTCAATTTACAGCCATTCACTCAGTGACCATTTGACTTTACAATGACACTAAAAAAAGTTACTTATGGTAGATCTTTACACTTACAACTGTAACAGTGTCGCTGGGACACATAATAAGAATTTGGGTGTCTGGCAACAAGGATGTATTTATAATGGTTGCAGTATCTTAGGATCATTTGCAACTGTTGGTTTCCAACTGTTGATTTCCAATGTTGGTTTCCAACAAGCCATGTCAACGGTGAAAGCCAGATTTGCTTAACAACCTATAGCAAAGAAGGTTAATAAAATCAGATATATCTCACTTTACAATTACCTCACTTAGTGGTGAAAGTTTTAGTCACAGATGTGGTCATAAATAGAGGGCTACTGTAGTAATACAGTAAACAAAGCAGACCTGCTTGCACAACTATCAATTCACATCATGCAATGCATTTATAGATTTTTGTGGTGACCATTAGCAATAAACAGCGCTAATCCTCTAATGATACAGAGCAATGGAGCAAGATAACATCTGAATATCCTTAGCTGAGCTATTTCAGCAGGATCATCTATCAGGAAAGCTAATTTATAACATGGGTGCCTCTTTTAACCATCCTTTACATCAACTTAAGTAGAAATGCTAAGGGTCGTCTTCTTATAGATCAAAACAGTGAAGGTCTGATGATGATCCTTCTCAGTGACAACCTCCAGATCACCAAATAACTAGCTTATTCCCTGAGTTTTAGTGGGCTCCCTATCTCATCTCTCACTTTAGAGGGGTAATTATTTATTTTATTTAGTTTGTCAAGCATGTATGAGAAAACAATTATAAGTATAAACAGGTAAAGAATATACATAAGAAATGAGTACGAATAATGGGAACAGCAGGACAGGGACAATAGGCATGCTGGTGCGCATATGCATGCCCCCTTACAGACCTCTTAGGAATGGGATAAGGCCCACGGTAGACAGTTTTAGGTTAATTACCGGTAAATTAAATTAAAGCAGTTATGGGGTATGTTTTTGTTATGTGTTGTTTTCATTTACGACATTTGTATTGGGTGTTTTACTAGGTTGGTTGAGGTGGGTTTGATTGCATATCATTGTTATTTTTAACTGCCTTGAGTCTTTGCAGTGGGTCATAGGCAAATATTTGTATGCATAAACAAATAAATTAGGTACATCTGATGCTCAAAGTTAGATTTTCACACTTACTTCTTTTCCTCCACTGTGTTGCCACTTATGCCCTGAATTGTTAGGCTGAGGACAAAGCCATTCTAGATAGCAGCTGGATATGCATTATAGTATGAATTACGACGGTTGATTTGTAAAACAAATCTATCATGATTTTTTCCCCAGGGAAAAAATGTAATTTGTCAAAATTAAACCTGCTATAGTACAAGCAGGCATATAATTTATGGAGTGTGTTAATACCCATGTTGAACTATTTCTAAGTTCAAATATGTCATACAAAAATATGTATATTTTGGAAGGAATAGTGTCCAGAAATTGTGCACTGGATGCATTTTCTAGAATCCTTAGCAGAGTTTAGGAGCTGTAAAATTATCTTTTTGGAATAAAGAGCAAAAGGGTGGTTAAAACTTTGAATTTCAAAAGTTATAAATGGATTTAGGGTCAAGATAAATTAGCAATAAGAGTTTGAAATTAATTATAAAAATGCTTCCTTTGAGAAACTTTTGATTTGAATTATTTTAAAAATAACATACTAAGTTAAGACTTCAGAAATAGACATTAGAGGAAACTAGAAAGAACTAAAGATTATAACTGTAGAACACTCAAGCTCAACAATACAGAATGAAGCAAAATATTTGCTAATATCTAAAGGATATTTTTGAACAATGGTTTCAGATTTTAATAGGGTCTGCCGCTATACATTGACTGTGTTTAAAAGATATGAAAGCGGAAGAGTTACACCTGACAATTTGAGACTGATTTCAAAATAGACTTTAAATGCTATAACCTATAAGAATGATGAGAAAAGATGTTACATGAACAGACAAAAGAAACCGGCTGAAGTTTGAATACTTAAAAGGGATATACAAATGACAAGCCAAGAGAGTGACATGGATATTTTTCCTATATTAGATTTATAAAAAAGGTTTGTTTAAGCTTTGAGAGTTTTGTAAGGGAAAAAGAAATGAAAAGAAAACAAATTCTATAGCATTATTTGATTGGAATAAATGTCAAGACTCTTAAAAGTAAAATAAAGACATACAAAGTTGGTTTATTTGATCAAGGTTAATATATATATGATGTTATCTCTGATAGCCCTTAAAGAACTTTTGCTGACATCAGTATTGAAATGAGAAGGCTTTATAGATTTATTTATAGATAAAAGATGGGATGTGGGAAGAAGATATTATTTGTTGTATTTTAAGACAAGGTGATATGTTATGAAAATTATTTATACTTGTGATGAAGGTGAAAGTCACTACTTTTATTTCTTTTTTCTTCTTTAATATACTTATATTTTTATTTTATTTTTAGTCTTTTATTATTCTTTTAGTTTGTTTCAGATTTTATTATTGTAATTTTAATCTTTAATAAAATTCCTATTAAAATAGTCAAAATGTGAAACTGATTTTAAGTGCAGAGTTCACATGAGGGATTTAATATTCACAGTGTCAATTTAAAGTAATACTATAGTTTAATTTGCAGGAATCTACATACACATCACTGCCTTCCATTTATAGGTGAAGCAGCGCCAATTTATATAGCTCATTGTATTATAGAATGGAATCAAAACCATATGTAGATGAGCACTGGATTCCTATAAAAATGCATGGTTCTACCATGAAACTGTCATCCTCCTACTATACAAATTATCTTTAATTGGATACAGCTCACTTTAACTCAGCTTGAAAACTATAAAAATATGAATGTTATGAATTGCTAGCACACATTTCAGAATAAAAATGAAATATGCTAAAAAAATCAATAGGAGCACTATTTCTTCATTCTCTTCACTTTTCCATTCAACAATGGAAATGAATAGAGTAACCATTTTGTTTACATGTTCAACTATAAGCTATTTCAGTTATAATCACAAAAGATGACTTTGCAGAATCCATACATTTCCATTTTAAAGACATTTGATGGACAATGTTAAACGCCCTCAAGGGATGACAGCATTTAATCAAACTTGGCAGATCTTCAGAAAGGATAGTCAGATCTGGTTGATAGTTAGTTGAGGGACTTGATTTACTTCAAGGTCCATAGATTAAATTAGGAAGTGAAAAAAGACCCAAAATATTTCAGAAAAAGTAATCACACATAATTTTTGTAGTATACGTAATCAACAAGTGATTATCTCAATTTATTGAAGTCTACTTATTTAGCACAGATGTCTGTTTTTCATATTTAAGATCTATAGGGTGTCAGCATACAATAAGTCATGTAATAATTATATTTCCATATTATGAATATAGGAAGTTCTAAGTAGTGAAAATCATTAATATTGTAACCATAGCTTGTCCAGGAAAGATTTGACTGACCCTTATTTTAATAATTCTGGAAATACCAAATATCTCCTTTGTTAGTGAACTTCGAGAAAAAGGTATAAAGTGACTAAATAATAGAAATACAGTGGTACCTCAGTACTTGTTATTAATTGGTTCAGGGAGAAACGAGTATGAAAATGCCAAACAAGCCATGTGATTTACCTTTGTTTCAGCCAGGAAGGATTTGCTGTCTGTCCCTTTTCTACGTCAGCAACCTTCCCAGCATGGCCGACTTCTGTCCGTCCTCTGCAGCCATCCCCATTTTCTTTTTGCATCAACCTTCCCAGCATGGCCAACTTTCTGTCCATTTTCTGCAGCCTTCCAGCTTTTCCTATCATAGTACATTGAGTACCAAACAAATAACGAATACCATTGTTTGTTTGGTTTCATATCAAAATGCACTGAGTACCAAATTTGTTGAGTTTTGAAGCAGTTGAGTACTGAAGTACCACTGTATTTTAGTTCTTTAGCAAGAAACTGCAATAGCCTTCTTTAAGTTTGAATAAATATTTTGGAAACATTATAAGAAACGCTGTGTTTCTAATACCAGTAGTCCATGTTCAGTGACCACAAATGGGACTGAACACTTGGTCCCTTGGTAAAACAGTTGCTTAGAGAACTTAGCTTATGATTTTACTTTGACTTTCCTTTGCTTTACAGACCTGCAAAAGTTGCTAGTGTGAGGACTGATTATAAAATTACTTTTCATCACATCAGTAACTGTAAAGGGTCACTAAACAAGGCAGTTGCTAAATGAGAACTAAATGTAGCGATTTCAATATGATTCACATATATTTGATGTGGCGACTATTCTACCAAATGATATCAAGCATTATCCATATTGTTAATATATATTTAAATGTAATATTTAATATAGTTATTAGAGTCCACTATGTGTTTAACTTTTCTTTTTCTGCCTCTAAAGCAATATCCATGATCAACTGATCTGTGCAGGATATTTTTGAATCCAATGTTGCCCGTACAGATAGTTAACATAATGAGACACCATATGCTTTGGATCTAAAAAGTCACAATACAATCTCTGTCATGGCTGAAAAAAATGTCTGCCTAAAATTCTGGATATGCACATGATCATATTAGATAATATAGATGCTAAAGAGAACCATGTTTTGATTCTATTTACTGCATTACTAGCACCTTACAATAGAAATGAAGCAGCCTACATTGTTTCCAATTTGCAAACACCACTTGGAAAAGAAATATACAAAAATATCCTTCCTTCCTTCCTGCCTCCTTCCCTCCCTCTCCCCTCCCCCCTCCTAGGTATATGGGACATGATCTATTTGGCCAGTTCAGGCTTCATTTTAGCAGTGCTTCTATTTCATTTTGTATTAATTTAGATGAGGTGGATAATATTTACTATTCATGTAAATATATTATTCAGTCAGTCTACCCACACTGCTTGCACTATTGCCTAATAAAATTATGGAGACATTAGTGGCATTGCTGCAGCCAGTGATAAAATTTCCATCATACTGCTGACACTCATAAAACAAAAGCTTCTCTCTGCCAAAATACCATCTGTCCTATTGAACTTGGGACTTTTCTAGGCATTGGTCAATGTACAGTATCTGGTAGGGAATAAAACTGAAGCAGAGTGATAAGAAAAGAAAGAAAGAAAGTGGAGTGTGAAGTTGAGCACCTGGTATGTCAGGGATTATTGATTATATTGGCCAACATTTATTTTGTGCAAGTGCATCCCATAATAAACCCAAAGTCTTTCATTTGAAGTCCAATAAAATATTTATAAACTCACTAGCTGGCAAGTAATCATATACCAAGTTTCTAAAGAAATGGGATGTATTCAAATAATGAGAAAAAAAATAGAATATAATAATACATGTTAATGGTTATTATGGCTTATGGTTATTCATGGAAATAATGGAAGGTTGTAAAATATTTTCTGAGAAAGCAGGAAAGTTGACTTAGTATTGATGTGAAGCCTCTTACAGCAGTTCACAGTCAAGAAAGCAAGGCTTTTAGAGATATAGAGTAATCAGATTTTTTAAACAAAATCTTTATTAGCAATAATCAGATGTGCATAGCCGTATCTTATTCTATGGGGTTTGAACCGTCTACCAGGAATTAATTAATTAATTAATTAATTAATTAATTAATATATATTTATTTTGTCAAGTGTGTATATGATTACAGACAAAGAATAAACATGATTGTAAATATTTAAAATGTACAAGCATGGTTATGAGTACATGATATTTTATGAATACATGGAGATACTAGGACCGGGATGGTAGGCACACTGATACGCTTATGCATGCCACTTACAGACATCTTAGGAATGGGGTGAGGTCAATGGTAGATAGTTAAGATTAAAGTTTGGGGGGGGTTGAGGCAGGGGTAAGTTGTGGATCTTTTTGCTGCCGGTTTGCTCAGGGTCATGCCTTGCATGGACAGCAATAAAAAATTAGCTTCTGTGCATGCACAGAAGCAAAATCCAAGATGGTGGCGCCCACGGAGACACTGAAGGAACCAATGCAGAAAAAAGGAAAAAGGAAACCAATGCAGAAATAGGAGTCATGTAAAATTCATACAGGGGACATATCATAATAACATAATCCAATGTATATATGTATGCATGTATGTGTGTATGTGTGCAAGTGCATGTAGGAAAGGTGAATTATATCACATTGTTATAGACTGGAAAATTTAGAGATGTGTGCCTTAGTCATTTACTAGTAAGTATGTTAAAAGGGGATTTCTGTTACATCTGATCCTCTTTTTAATTGAGTGTTGGTTTAATGGAGAAAATCAATGGCCTGTACTTGGGAAGTGGGATAAGGTCAGGTTGATGAAAGCAGTTTTGTGATACAAGCCATGCTTCTTCTCTATATGGTCATTATCTCACACACACTCTTGAAAGAGTCAGATTTTGCAGTATAGCATCAAAGGCAACAAGTTTCCCTAGAGGCCACTGAGGAGAGTGCTCATTTGATACCACAGGCATGTCCATCTCTTCTTGTTATATAATGTTTTGGAATAGACTTGCCTCTAAGTAAATATAAGTAGTATTACCCTCTGACTCTTACTTAAGATTGCATTGCATTTGGATTTTATTTAATTTCCTAGTATGATTTGATTGCTTATTTAGTATCCTATGACTATCACTAAGTGTTGTAACTTATGATTCTTGATGACAGTATTTTTTATGTACACTGAGAGCATATGCACCAAACACAAAATCCTTGTGTGTCCAATCACACTTGGCCAATAAAGAATTCTATTCTATTCTATTCTATTCTATTCTATTCTATTCTATTCTACCCTATTCTATTCTATTCTATTCTATTCGGAATCATTGTTTTGCTATTCAAATGTATACAAATAAAGCATTTTGAAACTATTTTGAAGGTTAAGATGAATAAAATTATCAAAGATGTTTCATTTGGTTGTAAGTCGGCACCAACACTTTGAAATACCTGAGATTTATAAAGCATTTGATTCAAATGTTGATTTTAATAAAGCACATCATATGCATACAAAAAACAAAAAATCATTTGAAGACTAGACTTGAACTTCATCTTCCTAATCTTAGACAAACCTAACTTAGATTGGCCTTTTAAGGAATCAGGTAGCATCTATGGTGATTGATCTATATAGGAGATTAAAGATAATGGGAAAATATGTGAACACTTATGAGTGAGCTGGGGTAGTAGAACAAATCAAAAACATAGAGATAATGAGTAGAACTTGACAAAAGTTTGGCAAACAATTGAAGCTTGACATAGCGGAAACTTGACATAGTAGAAACTTAACTGGTTTTTCAGACTTCTATCAGAATAGAGTTTTGTATGCAAAATACTTGTAGTTAGCTTGACAAGTTTCTTATGGATATATGTTCAGAGAAATGGCAAGACAAGTATTTCAAAATGAGTTTTTGGTAGTTTGTGCCAGAACATTTGATGCTCAGGTGAATTGTTTGCCTTTCTGGATTTGGTATCCATCTAGACCAGGACTGTCAAACTTGTGGCCAGCAGGCAGGATGCGTCATGTGTTGGCCATGCCGATGCCCAGTTTAGCTAAGGGGGGGGGGAAAGTCCCAATACATCACGTGACACTGCCATGATGCCGCAAGTTTGACACCCCTGATCTAGATTGTTGCTTTGTCTTTGCTCTGAACAGCTGGTCAGCTTTTCAACTGTTTGTCCATAATACAGCTTGACAGTTGTGGAGTCTAAGTGTTTAAATTCCTAAGGGCCAGATCACCCAAGCATAAATGCTATGTTGTTAATTTCTTTAAACTCAATTATTCTGTTTGCTGACTGGCAGCTGAATCTGATTCTAGTGAAAAACAATGGATTTGAAGTAATATGATTGCCCACATCACAAGTTATGTGCAAAGAAGCCATTCCAGGAAATTACAAGTACGGTAATCATTAGATAGAATGTTATTTATAGTGAGTTTAAATCACTTCTCACAGAAAAATAATAATCCCAAAGTGATATTTGATTTTTGATTATTCCTACAGACTCTGCCTATGAGTGGAAAAGCTCAAAATGTTAACTGAATCAGTCAATCATTTAATTCCGAATGGTTAGATTTAGCTCCTCAAAAGTCCAATTTTCCAAAGGGTTAAATTAATCTCATTCAAATAGGCATATAATGGAAACACCAAAATTCAATTTTAGGCCTGACTGCCGGAAATGGCCGAAGACAGACCTTATTTTGATGAGGAGGTCCGACTGATTCTCAGTGGAGATCAGAACGTCGTCAAAATAAGGAACCACTTCCTTGATACATTGGAGCAAGCGCTCCATGAGGCATTGGAATAAGCTGGGGGCTACGCAGACGCAAAACTGGAGGTGCATGCATCTAAACGCCCCCCGGTGTGTCACAATCGTTTGGGCTAAGGCCGTGGCACCATTGACTGGGAGCTGCTGGTAGGCTTCAGCCAAATCCAGCTTGGCAAACAGCTTGCCATGGCCTAGGGAATGGAGCAGGTGCTGTACTACTGGCATCGGGTATGGGTTATACTGAAGAGCCCCATTGATGGTCGCCTTGTAGTCGGTGCAGATCCTTATGCATCCGTCCTGCTTCAAGGGGATTACGATGGGGGTTTCCCAATTGGAATGTTCTACAGCCTGTAAGACCCCTTGGGCAATTAGCTTGTCCAATTCCATAGCCACCTTAGCCCTAAGTGTGAATATCACCCTTCTGGGTTTCAGACGGATAGGAGCAATTTGGGGGTCCAAATTAAAGGAAATGGATTTCCCCGTATATTTACCCAATCCGGGGCCGAATACATCTGCGAACTCCATGTAGGCTGAATTGAAGGCGCCATGGGTGGTGGTGTGGATGCCTGTCACCTCAAGCCCCAATGCGGTGAACCAGTCAAGTTCCAAAAGTGTTCGACGGTCACTGTCAACAATGATCAATGGTATATGGCCGGAAAAGTTATTGAAGGTGACTGCAAATGAGGGACATCCCAGTAAGGGGATGGCATGCCCTTGGTAGTGTT
Organism: Pseudoxenodon macrops; assembly: GCA_032467955.1. Lineage (NCBI taxonomy): Eukaryota > Metazoa > Chordata > Lepidosauria > Squamata > Pseudoxenodontidae > Pseudoxenodon > Pseudoxenodon macrops. The sequence goes on along the minus strand of JANHFT010001954.1, from coordinate 206,986 downwards.
TTAGCGAGACTGCGCATGGCTTAAGGCAGTGTCTGGAGATGTGAGGCAATAGGTCTCTCAGTGTGGTCCAGGGCATGAGGGATTTGGATGAGCTGGTGTCCACCTCCATTTTGCAATGAGCCCCCTCTAGGCTAACTGTGAGGTAAAGCTTGTTGTTCCTTGCTGTGGAGGTAGACTGGCTGACGAAGTCTGAGGGGAAGTCATTTTCGCTGGAAACTGCAAAACAGTCTTCCCGGCATTGAAAAGTTTTCCGTGGCATAGGTTTGAATTGCTGTTGACCCAAAGGGGCATCGAAAGCTGGCAGAGCAGCCCTGCAAATGTGGGAGAGGTGCCCTTTTGTGCCACAGCGGCAGCAGGTGGCAGTTTTGAATGTGCAGTCAATCCTGCTGTGGTTCCTGCCACAACTCAAACATGTGATCTGAGGCGATCTGAAGGTCTGAGGAGATTTGGTCGGTGGGAACCATCTCTTCTTCTGAGAGGAGTTTAGGTGGCTGACAGCCTCTTTGTCTTCCTCAGGAGCCCCGAAGCCCTCCGTTTCTTCCTCTTGGTGCACCATTTGACTCCTCGTTGCAAGTAGGCTAGGAGTTTGGAAACGCTGAATTTCAGCAGCTGATTTGTCAGAAAGCTCAGCCACCCTAGCCTCGTCCATCGCGATCTGCAGGCTCAGTTCTCTGCGGGCGAGAAGGTGCCTTTGTAGTCTCAGATCACTGACTCCGCAAACTATTTGATCCAAAAGCTGATTGTCTAAATCGCAGAATTCACAGTTGAGGACAGCTGTTCGCAAGGAGGCCATGTATTCGTTAATAGATTCCCTTTGTTTTTCAAGTCTTTGCCGGAATGCATGCCTCCGGGCTAGAATAGAATAGAATAGAATTCTTTATTGGCCAAGTGTGATTGGACACACAAGGAATTTATCTTTGGTGCATGTGC
>JANHFT010001954.1:176400-188686 GCA_032467955.1 Pseudoxenodon macrops | reverse complement strand
CCAAACCAGACAGTTATGGAGGTGCAGATGACAGACTCAATAATTCCTCTGTAGAACTGGATCAGCATCTCCTTGGGCAGTTTGAGCTTCCTGAGTTGGTGCAGAAAGAACATTCTTTGTTGTGCTTTTTTATGACGTCTTTGATGTTAGGTGTCCATTTTAGGTCTTGAGATATGATAGAACCTAGAAATTTGCAGGTCTCTACTGTTGATACTGTGTTAATACCACTTTATAATGACTTGGTAAGGCCACACTTGGAATTCAGTTTTGGTCGCCACAATGTAAAAATGATGTGGAGACTCTAGAAAGAATGCAGAGAAGAGCAACAAAGATGATAAGGGGACTGGAGGCTAAAACATATTCGCACATGCCCATGGAGGCATAAAGGTGTCTGCCCCTCCCTCTCCAGACACCAACCCAAAAAAGTTGAAGAACTCTCCCTTAGAATGTCCTGCCATAAGGCTGTAAGCATAGGACCATTTGCAGGCCTTTATTACTGAGGCAGATTACTTCTTGGTTATGAGATCAGCATAAATGGAATTGTCAGGAAGATATACCAAAGGAATGCACAATAATGTGGCTGAGGAAAAAAAACACCACCTCATCTTCCAGCTACTTATGTGTAGAACCAAGCTGCTATAGCTACATAGGCTTAATTTCCCTTTAGTATGAACAGGACTCTAAAACAAAGCTTGACAATACATAATCCCAGGTAGTTTAGAAGGTCAGGTCCCATCTTCTGGTTATTGGTCCAAGCTTCCAAAATTCTGTCATCATATCTGAATATCCATGGCAAACAAAATGTTCTTAACCTTGCAGACAGAGTGAATAATACATTTCACTTAAGAGTTATTTTCTGAAACATTTGCAATGGAAGGGAGGGCCTGCTTTTGTCACTTATAAGTCATAGCACATATATTTAAAACATTGGCTTGGAAACAAACGTATTAAAATTCTGGTACATCACTGCTCTCTCCAAGGACTTCTTCCTATACATTGCACGTAGGAAAGGTTCACATCAAAAGAGACAAATTTGATTTGAAGCTGAGCTCCAATTGTGTTGGCACTGCTTGGCTGTATGATTATTCTAAAAGGATAATAATGTGGTTGAATTGTTGATGGGTAAACCAAGGAAGCAGTGTCATGTAAAGAAAATGTTCAAAAGGAAATGGAATTTGGAAATGAGGCTGGTTAATTACAAGGAAGATAAAAGAAAATTAATTAAAAGAAGGAACCCATGAGGTGTTTAAAAGCACTCCTATCTACAGGGCATTTGGCATTGATTGGGTGTTTGTGTTTTTTTTTGGTGTGTTTCTTTATTTTTTGTCATTAAAAAAACTAAACAGAACACCAGATTAAATTAACCCTGAAGCTTTATTTTATACATTCATATTATGCCATCTGCAATTTATTACAATCTTTCACAAAAGTTTCAAGCCTACAATATTTGAAACCTTATACTTAAGGCACTGTGGTAGAAAATAATGCCTTTTCTTTAAATGACTGCAGCATATATACTATATGAGGGTTATCAATGTGGATTTGCCATTGCAGGCAAATGACATTGGGCAATTGTCTGCATCACAGCCTTAGGGAGCAGTCCAGGAAGATCCACTACTCCAAAGCCTATTAAAATGAGTATGCACCATGCAATATGATTGTTGACAGTCTTATTATGTTTGAAGACTTTAACAGTATATGAAGTAATATATGATGAGGTGGGTCTAAATAATAGCTGCTGTTCCCAAATTTTAACTCTCTAGAGCACAGGTGTCAAACTCGCACCGCACACTGTTGTCACATGATGTATTGCAACATTTTCCCCATCATGGAGCTGGGGTGGGCATGGCCTATGTGTGGCGCATCTGGTCCATGGGCCACCAGTTTGACATGCCTACTCTAGAGCAGTGTTTCTCAACCTTACTAACTTTAAGAGGTGTGAATTTAAACTGGCTGAGGAATTCTGGGAGTTGAAGTCTATACTTCTTAAGGTTGCTAAGGTTGAGAAACACTACTCTAGAGTAAAAGGAAGGAACCAGGCATGCTCCAGATACTTTGGTGCAAAGCACATCTAATTTCTTTCTATATACCTTGTTGGTTGGGTAGAAATGGTAATCCACATATTTCATAGGGCCTTGCCTTTGGTCTATAGCTTGATGGCAAACCTATGGCACACGTGTCACAGGTGGCACGTGGAGCCATATCTGAGGGCACACAAGGCATTGCCTATGTCAGCTCTAGCATGCATGCATGCGCTGGCCAGCTGATTTTCACCCTTCCAGAGGGCGGGAGAGGCCGTTTTCGCCCTCCCCAGGCTTTAGGAAAGCCTCCTGAAGCCTGGGGAGGGCAAAAAATTGACCAATGGACCTACCAGAAGGCTTCAGTGGGGGCTGTGTGCATGTGCAAGGAGGGAGCATGGGTGGTTGTTGTTGTGCATGCATGCGTGGGGGAGGGCATTGCATTATGGGTGTGGGCACTCTCCCCCCTGCGCTGCCCCCACTCCCCCCCACCTGCTTTTGGCAAAAAGATTAGCCATCACTGGTCTATAGGAACCCCTCAATTAAGGTTTGCAAGCAGACATAACAACTGGAACACAAGCAATTCTATTTCTGTCTACTTCAAAGGGAGCCCAGTTGTGCTTGATAGGAGATGCTGTTGTTGGCAATCTGCTGCTCATTTAGGGTAGTGTTTGAAGAAGGGCCTCAGATAAAATTCCCAGAGTCTAAATGATTTGTGACCATATTTTACACTGACCAAAGTTCCTTGGTCATTTTCAATTCATCTAATCTACAAAGGCAATTAGCAACATTAAAAAAATTTTTTTTCCCTGTAGGAGCATCTAGCACACAAAATGAAGCTGACCCAACTACTAAATCAACTGAATTACATAAGGAATTATTTTGAATACCAAGCTTTGTTTTTGTTTTTGTTTTTTTGAGGAGAGCTGTTAATAAAGCAAGGGGGGGGGGAAGAACTGCAAGAGGCATAATCCAGGGTCAAATAGGAGTTTTTAAGGTATAAATGTTGCAAAAAGTTTTTTCCTGAGTGGGGGAACAAAAACTAAATACAATCCTAATATTAATTAGAAATAGCAGTGTGAGATACTTATAAACATCTACATCAAAGAGTAACTGCCAGTTTAATGTACTCTTTCCTCACATGGTTAATTCATCTTTATTCCAAGTTGCCCATTGCAGCTACCCACTAAGACAGGCAATGTCTTGTCTTGCAAGATTCAATATCTGTTCGATTGCCTACTATAGTTGGTTACCACACACATCATAGAAATCTGTACTTTATTTCATTATATTTTATTGAATAGTTACTATGGCTTAGTAAATATACAAGTTCAAAACGCAAAGTGAAGCAAATAAATTATGGTTTGCTATAGTGTGTAAACCCAAGAGAAGCTAGGAAATCCTTTTCAGGTGCCTGTCATCTCTCTCTTTTACTTAGAAAATGATAAAAGGGGTGACCTATGGCTACCTTAATGCCGTGTATGTACGCAGTCCTTTGAACTGCGTTGCATTCATAGAACAAAGAATAACATGGTTAGGAGGGACTTTGGAGGTCTTCTTGTCCATCTCTTAGTTTTTGTCCTGCTCTCAAGTCTTTGGAGTATAAGTCCAGCAAATAAAATAAACTGCAAATAAAATAAGCTGCCCAGAGTCATCTTATAGAAGAGATTGGCAGCATAAAATGTAATAAAATAAGTTGATCCCTTGTGGATTCATAGAGCTAGATTTTTCTGCTACTTTATACCTGTTGAAACCTGAATGCTGCAGAAGTCCTGGATCTGCAATAAGACTTTTTATAAAGATAACTATGGGATTGACCCTACTGAGTCCATCATCATTAGAGTTCCTATTTACTCATTAACATACTAGAGAGAATTAAGGCAGTTTCAACACAATAGGCTTCCACAAAAGATATAGACTATGTAATTGGAATTTGCTGCTTAAATGTGGGATAAGAATTAAGGAAGAAAAGGCAGCCCTGCTGGAGGAGAGATAAAAATTCTTTACTTTTGGTGAGAGCAAAATGAGCACTGCTTCATTTTCCTCGTAGTATAAACAAAGTTTTCTTTGCTCCAGTATTGCTAAGAGGCAATACAGGGTAGAAGAAGACAATTACTGAGTCCTTTCTGAATAAATGTGTTAAATGTATAACTATGTAATGGTTCTACGAGATAAAAATAATAACTCGACTTTCTTGACATCCCAGCAGAAGTTAAAGTGCATTTTATAATTAGAAGAATAAAAAAAATGCCATGTATATAATTCACAGTATATGGAACAATTACTGTTAGTGTGGCTTGCTCAATGAGATTTGTAACTCAGAGGTTAGCATGTTGTATTAATCTAATAAATTGGAATTCATTCATTCACTGTGATTAAACAAGCCATGACATAATGTGATGTGTAAGCCAATGAGTGGGAAGATAATGGCTTCATTCCATACATTATAATCCTTGATCTGTATGCATGAAAATGCTAATCATAAGACCATATGTACTCTATATCCCAAAACATAAAAGTTATTCTAGAACGAGCAGATTCCCCTTGCAGCAAGGAGGAGTGTACCTCTAGTGAGATATGCCAATGTATTAGATAAAATCTGGATAATCCTCATATGGTGAACAAATTCAACAAAATGGATCTGGCAGGATCCAAACTGAGTCAATCACCAGGGCCTGATCCTGCAATGTTATCCTGGGACTGGTATATTTGCCTTCATCTGTGAGAATGGATCTGTTAAGAAACAAAAGACCAAATATTAGTAGAGAATTCTCAGAGTTGTAATCTTAACATGTGTCAAGGGGACCCTGGTTGGGAAAAGTTGGGCAGGTTCATAGCTTCTTTATTAGTACTCAGAAGTGTCAGTTTAAAAAGTCTTCTTTTTTAAAATGAAGTTTATAATCTCAGTTTTTCAGCCATCACCACACACTGCAGACACTCTTTGAAGGAAGCATAATCACAACTCTTAATTCATTTTTTTAGATAAGGAGGTAGGAAAGTAGGTAGAGGTAGAGGCAGCTACGCAGCTAGGGTCACACAACAAATAGAAGGAATTTCATTCTATATGTTTTGTATGTCTGGGTGTATGTTGTTTGTAGAGGATTGTTTTTATTCACCATTGATTTCAACAGGCAGAACATTCAAACATATGTTAGCAGTCACATTTTGCTACTAATATAAGACATATGTAATGGTATCCACTTTCTTTCCCATCAGTTTTGATATGAACTTGAAAGTTTCTTTATGGCAACTGAATTAATTGGGCAATCAAGATAACCCTAATAATTTGAACAAATATGACTTTATTTTACAAAACACTTTTTAAAAACTAAATGCAGCTTTTGTATGGTTAAGACCATTAATTGGCTGGATAAATAGGAAAGAACCATTTGAGGACTGTGGACAGTAATCTAGACCCATCAAGAGGGATGAATGGTTCAGGGTTCTTGAATAAAATGAAGCAAAGGACCAGCCAGAAAAAAAAAGGCCAGGCTACTAGAGTGTGTACTAAACTTGATTAACATAGAGGGTGCCTGCTACTCTCCCATGTCCTCTTACAAGAATGTTGTTCTGTCCCATTTCACATTCCAAAGTCCATGAGGGGACAGAGGTTCTATACCTTCATAGAAAAGGGAAAAAACCACATACTGCATTATGGGAGAAATAAATGAACATAAAGGCCAAGAAGTCTTTAATTTCTCAAAATATAGCAGGGTTCACACATTGGCTAAGCTGTAATTGTCACACATCAGTCCTGGCCAAGCAAACATGTTGTGCTAAACAGCACTTTTGTGGTGCCCTCCAATTATGTTGGCAGGGATAATCTCAATACATCTGCAGCGCACCCATTTGTAAAATTAGCAAATTGTATGATTTCATCCACTGTGCTTAGCCAACTATTATTCATGGTTTGATGGTTGTGAGAATCAACCAATTGTACCTTGCTCAAATGATATAATGCAATATAAGAATCCAGATTTTAAAATTGAATGAAATGTACAATCTGTAAGAGTTTTAGAAGCTCCATTCCTTTTCTTAGAAATATAGGATTTGCAATAACTATTATGTTATTGCTTGGCTTAATACTGATCTTTTTGCAAATCTATTTCAAATTAACCAGGAACCTATAAGTGGATTTTTATACACTTTCTTCCCTCCCAACAGGACAGGATAAATGCTTCTTAAAATAGAGCCAGCTTTCAAGCATCTACCAAATAGTAGCTGCATCTCTGATCTATGAGTATTATATGCAAAACTGCTGTGTGAGAGGAAACTGGAAAAATAGGTCAAGAATAGAATGGTAATTGAAGAATATAGAGGGAGACTAACATAAAACATTTGAATAGTAGCCTAATAAGAAACAAATCCTTTTATGTGGTCAACATTTAGAGGGTTTCTAATTAAGATCTCCTGGCTAAAAAATAGTGATCCATCTTTATTAATCATCTGCCCAGTGGAAGTTCCTGAATCTGAAGGGAGCTCTTAGGAATTAATCACCAGGCAACCTTAAAATCTAAACTGCAGAAGTGTTCTAAGATGTTGCATGGAGCAAAGAAGCTCCTGAAATTGGAAGACATTTCGCCCTCATGTTTACAATCTTTAAAACTGCTGTGAATTTTTTAGAGCTGCATAACAACCTGGCAATTTTTTTTTTGCAACATTTCGTTTGGCAAATTTCAAGGAAAAGAAATCTGCTCTCAGTTTAATCTAGCAATCTTAGATCCGTGAATCTTTTTTTTTAGGCAGCTACAATGCTGAATTTACACATCATATTATAAGCCATTCTGTGGTTTGTTTGATTTTTAGCTGAATGTACCCAGCTTTTGCAGCTTATTCCACACAAAATAAAGTATCTTTGGGAAAATGTATGACTCCAATTAATTTAGAACATATACAAATAAAATCATACTGTTATAGTTCTCTCTCTCTCTTACACACAAACACATGTGAATGTATATATATTCTAAAGTACTTTGCCTGTAGTTTTGCTGTCTGTGAAGTGTCACTCATACATACAGTAGACATACACAACTGTAAGATGTTTCAATAATCAAGTGCCAGTAATGCCTGTCTGAACTAGCTTGAATCTTTGGAACATAAAGCAGTCCTCCACAAGAATATTTTGATGTAAGGTGACTGTAGGATTCTGTATAATAATTGGAGAATTGGGGCACAGTTAATTATAGCAAAAGAGAATATATGTAGCTTAGGGCTGAACTAGTCAGGTAATAAAATGTTTGCAAGCAAACAACCAAGCTCAGAGAGCTCCAGGAACTACACCAGAGGTGCGGTGTCACATCACACATCTGGAGTTTTCCCCCCTTCGCTAAGGTGTGGGCATGGCCAGTGTGTGACCCTGCCCACAGGCCAGGAGTTTGACAGCCCTGAACTACACAGTTAAAATTATCAATTTCTCTTCTTTTTCATAGCTCTCAACTTTAAATTTAAAAACCAGGCTCTACCATGATGATGATGGGGAGTAGGAGTAGGAGTATTTTTTATTATTATTAAGAAGCTCTATAAGAAACGTGGTTCCCCTGGGAACAAGTTTCCTTGTAGCAATCATTTGCAAACAATCAATTGTGCTGATAATTGATTTAAAATATCATCAGCTCCCAAAGCTGCCTTTAAGCTGAAGTATACATTACTCATTAAACCATGGATATTTTTATTGTGTTTGTTGAAGATGTTACAATGGACTGTTCATTTACTGAACCAAGACTACACAGTCTACAATCTCTTCCAGAGTGTAGACTGTTGGCAGTTCCTTTCATTTGTCTTGGAAAAGAGTTAAAGAGAGATTCCATGCACTGCATGCTGTAAGGCTCAGGACCTCTTATAGGCCATGGACAACAGTCAGCAAATTCATATAAAGTCAGTGAATAAGGTTACTTTCTTACCCTTTCTCCTACTGCCAAGACTAATAATTGAAAATAGCAATGATCTTACCAAAGAAGTTTTCAATTATGTGAGATCCAATAATTAAATAATTTGTCTAAGAATATGCTATTATTGTTATTGGCACCATTTCTCCATTCATCCAAGTCACTTCCTGAACCCCTGCAGGCATGGTAATGACTGTTTGTAATACCCAAATGTTTCCCCCCTCAAAGAAAAAAAACTTGTACCAATATAAGAGAATATTTATAGCTCATATATTGAACCAAATGATGATGTTGCATAGTTGGGAAACAAAATGTCTGCAAGAAAACAAAGGCCAGAAAGCACCAAGGACCCTTTAATAACATCTTGATTTATTCAATCACTTAATGGCATAGGTTCCTTAAGATGGCCTTCTTTTTTTTAAAGAATAGCATTGTTATTGACAGCCCTGTTAGCCATATCAAGGATCAGATCATAGCATGATATATGAATTTGATCAGTAGTTTCTGTTGGTCACATATAAATGCTTGAGTGATATTCTTAGAGTCATTTAATATCTACAAACAAAGGTGGCTTATCCTTTTATTTCCATTTTATTTTACCTTTTGATTTAATATCTGGAATCACACATTACATTAAACTATAGTATATATATATTTTAACTTGCCTCATTTGGTTACGCTTATATAATGAATTAAGCCAAAGTGTTCGCAAACTACAGTGGCTGGAGTCATACATAAACTAACCAAAAGCAAACTATAATACCACAATTTGGTGCACTGTAAAAATGTTATTCTCAGTCAAAATAGGCTGCTATTTCAAATTATGCACAGCCCTCAACACTGTAGTTATCTTTTAGTGTACTAATAATAAGAGATGAAGTATCTGATTTGGGATTATGATATATAGAGGTATAGCCCAAGACATCTTGAAAGCACCAAAGTTGGAAGTCTGTAATATATTGTTACCTGCTGATATTCACATCTGAGTCCAGATTGAAGACTTTTCTTCACATTAGTTCTCTCTGGTTCTTAAGATACTACTTAGCAGAAAAGCTAATTTGTTCTGCTCTGAAATATGTTTCAATGGATGGGTTTCTCCATTATAGTAAGGTAGACTTTTTAAATCCAGGTTTATTGAACAAGCCAGAGAAGCCTGACTCAAACATAATTTTCAGGTTTGTGTGAAACATGAACATTACATATATCATGCTTAGCCAAAAATGAACCTCATTAATTCTTAATGTAATATATGGATATTACACTATAATTCAGACCAGCAAATGTTTATCTGATTTCTTAGTTGAGTTCCTGGATTTAAAGAGAAAGTATAAAGTTAGAGATATTGGTATGTATAGAAACATACATATGCACATCCAGCTATTTTAGGGCTATTAAACCTGGGCTTCACAGATCTAGATAGACACTTGATGGCAGCAAAGAGGTATAGCATTTTATTAGTTGGTTTGCTGCCAACTAGTGTCCAACTAGAGTTATGCAACCAAGTATGTTTGTCATTGTTGATTTTCTTTCTCCACTGTACAAGTGAAAAATAGTCTCACTCCATCCTGAATTCAGTTTAGCATTACTTAATTCTGTAAATGCTACTCATTATTTATCTACTTTGCTGTTGCTACCCTTTGCAATGTTGCATTATCTGAACCTGCTGATCAGCTCATTTGCTGGTCATTAATAAATCTGCTGAAAAAGACCAGACTCCATTTATTTAGCCTATGGCACACAATGCCAGGGAAATCTATACATGCTACACACAGTGCAGTCCTTACAGCCTAAATTTCTAATTTATTCTTTTTGATGCTTGCATGCCTATTCTTGCTACACTGCAGGGGGTGAACTACTTTACACCAGTTAACTATTGGCTCTCAGGTTGCTGGTTCTTCTGGGCTCCTCTGCCAATCTTGCCTTGCCTTGCCCCATCTTGCTCATGTCATGATGCCTTGTATCCGGCCAGGTCAAGCTCTGGCTTCCACTCTTTACACACATGAATGCAGCTAATCCCCCCCCATTGAAGTGGTACCCATTTATCTACTTTCAATATTGAATGCTTTCAAAATGCTGTGTGGGCAAAAGCTAGGGAGTGAGCAATGGGAACTCACTATGTCTCACAGAGTCGAGCTCAAACTGCCAAAGTGCAGACCATTTCTGGTCAGCAGTTTCAGCATCATTAAGCCTCTGTGCCACCATGTCTATATGACAGCTATTCTGGTCCTATATCCTGTATATATCCTCTATAAAAGAATAAGGCTTCAGTCTCACACACATAGTCATAGCCACAATACTGACTTATAATATTACACACCTGTAATAACCATAATGCAGATGTGAATTGACTGTGTTTGGGCTTCATATCAATTTGTTCTGTTACATATCCAATTGGGTTTCTTTGTATTGAACAGATCCTTTGGCAGTAAATTCAATACTCTACACTTTCACCTAAATACTATATGTTACAATGACAATATTCTTATAAAAAGGTTTTACAATAAGAAGGAATAGCTTGAATGTTTAGGAAAAAGTAAATCAAAGTTGTGCATAAAAGGGTTTAGATATAATCTCAAAAGGAGGATATTTGAATCCTGTCAAACAATCTGCCTTGAGTATATTTATCTTCCAGTGGAAATGATTTCTAATAGAGACTTCACTTACCATAGTAATCACAGTTGTATGATTTCAGCTGATGGAATTTATTATGCTCTGAAGTTTCATAGGATTACTTCTGTTTTGTAAAATAAATGTAAAAGAGCAGGCAAAGCTGGAGAATGGAGTTAAGCATGTCATCAGTTTAGAATCATTTCATTCCCACGAGCACTCCACATCCAACTGCTCTTGAATTTAATTACCCTTATCTGTTTAATGCCAGGCACAAGGAATCAGGACAATTCATAAAGTTGCAAGATATAAGATTTATTCATGGCTATAACAAGAATCTGATCAAATAAAGTTCAGTGCTAAATTGGTGCCAGATAAGGGTCAATGGAATTCATGGGGAGTTGGAGTACTTTTGGGAATGAAAGGATGCTAAACTGATGATATGCTTAACCCCATCCCCCAGCTTTGCCTGCTTTTCTGCAATAGATGATTCAAATGATAACAGAACATCAGAATAACAGAGTTGGAAATGTTAGAAGACCATGGAGGTCTTCTAGTCGAACCCACTGCTCAAACAGGAAACCTATCATTTTGGACAAATGATTGTCTGATCTCTGCTTAAAAAACTCCAATGTTGGAGCACTCACCACTTCTTCTGGGGAAAAAAATGTTTAAAAGTAAAAATGAAAAAATACTAGGATAACCAAATGTATCTATATGAGTGGTCTTGTTTTTCTTCATTGTACCTGAATATTTCTTACTAAGAGTCCACTCTGATGGAAATTCTAATTTTCTCAGATTTATTTGAACAACAGAAAGATGGTGATATTTATATGAAGAATGTTTTAATTGTTGTTTTCTGTTTGTCATTTTGGTAGATTGAAGAAACGATTGTGAAAAACATCTAACATATTGTATTTTTCTATTGGATTTGGCATAGTTTGGTAAAATGATATAGAGTTAAGTTAATTATCACCATCTTTTCATCCAGAAACTGATATAGCAATATGTTTTATATAGCTCATTTATAGATTTTATTCAAGTATTGCTCTTTGGGATTTTTCTATCACCCAATGTATATATCAACCATACTGATATTAATTACACATTTTATTTGCTTTCATGTCTTTTGATCAACCAGTCAATCAGGAGATATATGAACATTCTAGTATGGATGGTACCTTCTTACCAGGATTTGCAAATAATATGGAAGGCACATATCTCAAAAGAGTCCTCCTTGCAGCCTGGCATTTGACTGTGCTAAGATGCCCCATTTAGCAAACTGTAACAAAAAATCACTGCTTTATTATTTGATGCACATCCAAATATTAAACTTATTGAAATCATGTGGTTAGGATGGATGCTATGTATCGGTATACCCTATATTGCTTTTAATCGATTGGTTTTCATAGTCATAGAATAAGATAATAAAGATGGGGAAACTGTGTTGATTTAAGTTAGTTTGTAGAGCAAGATTATGGCAGACTTTTTCATACACTTTGCCTTGATCTCCAAAAATACCCATCTCTTCACTCTACTTCTCAATTGTCAACTTGTCTCAAAGCCATCTCATTCTGAAGTTCTTAACTGTGTATTATTGTGCATGTTTAAAAAGAAGTAATTCCCATCAAGTTTAAGATTAAGGCAGTTTAATCTTCAATCCTATGTATTGTTGAGTGTTGTGGGCCTTTTTCTTACACACAGAGACCCATTAATTTGTTTTCCTTAATGCAATCTTGGGCCTCATTCAAATAGTGTAGACTACTGAACAATTGC
>JANHFT010001954.1:155232-171097 GCA_032467955.1 Pseudoxenodon macrops | reverse complement strand
GCAGCACAGAACTCAGGATGCCACAATAATAGAGCTCAGGATGTTATCACACAGCCCATTACCCAGGTCATTACAACTCAAAAGACTAATCAGCACACAGCTAGGACCCACACCCACACAGGATGTCACGAGACAGCAAACTAATCTGCAAACATCAACTCCAGATGTTTTCAATCAAGAAGCAACAACACAGCCAACCAATCTGCTCATAGCAACACAGCCAACACCTCACACCTCCCCACTATTTATAGAGAGACGGCATAAGCAGAGTTGGATTAGGTTAGTATCTGAATGCTAACCAGTAGGAAAGGCTGAAAAGTTGAAAAAGTACCATAGCTTGCTTACTTACTCATTTCAGTTATCAAGCAATGTTTTACAAAACATGCCCTGTATTGATCATCTAATCTTAAATAGTAAAGTGGACCTGTAGATATATAGTTGTGGATCTATGAGTCTGCATAACAAGATCCCTTTTTTAATATATAACAGAGTTGGAAGGGAACTTGGAAGAATTCTAGTCCAATCCCCTGCTCAGGGGAGGAGACCCAAACCATTTCAGACAAATGGTTGTCCAATCTGTTTTTAAAAATCTCCAACATTGGAGCAGGCTCTCACAATTTCTGGATGCAGCTCGTTCCATTGATTAATTGTTCTAATGTATTTTTTGTATCAATATCAAATTATTATATAAGAGTAAAATATACTTGCTTTCCTTAAAATATTAGTAATATATTACATTTAATCCTTTCAATGAAGATATAAAGTTAAATGATCAATTCCAAGCTTTGTCTCCTTTTTTTAACTGTTCACATATAGAGTTTTTCACTGATGCTCTGATGAATTTCTATTAAATTGAACTGTATGAGCTCCGATGTGGTTATGAAAAATGTGTTGCTTAATTCATTAAAATGTGCAAAATGATGTCCTAAAAAGGATTACAGAAATAATCCCCAATCTTTCCTTTTTCTTCTAAGACTGGCAGCTTTATCATCCTGTATTTAAAGGAAAAGGAAAAAATGAGACAATTTAATGAATCGCTTTGTCTTTAGATTTCTCAGGAAATATACTTTTTTCTATATTAATATGACACCTCATAATATTTGTGGGATATTATTTCACAAGCAGGCGTAAGGCATAATATATTTACCATAAGTGTACCAGTTAGTCCTCTGAGGATTTTTGTTGCTTGTTTTGGAGGTAATAAGTTTTAATTATTATTTTTTAATTGTACATCCTTTTCTTCTTCCTATCACAATTCATTTTTTTCTTTAATAGTTGTATAAAACCATAACCAGAAAAAGCAAAAAATGAATAAGGAAAAAAAATAGGAAAGTGATTTACAAGTTATATAAAAATCAGTAAACACTTCAAAGTAACAAGAGATTAGCATATAACAATGATAAAACCGTTATTGAAATAAATTCAATAGTCAATGATTAACAAAGGTGGCCAGTACAGTATAACAAAAGGCATAGGTTGGAATAAACAACAATATTTTCTATCTTAGCTACAAAATTATATATTAGTTAAACAAGTCTGGCAGGAGCTGATATATTAAATCCTTATTTATATTAAGGGAAACCAAACATTTGGATATAGTATTAGACCATATGTAGAATTATGATCTCTTCGAGATTGAATTAAATCCTGCACCAGACTTATTTTAGAAACATGATATTATTTTTTATACCGATAGATCCAGGCCACACATATCAAGTAGATGAGGTGAATCAATCAAAGGAGACAACACCGTTTCCAGAAACTAATTAATCAACACATTCCAGGAAACCTTATATCACAACCAATCTTATACAGATGCTTCAAATCTTATTCAGACTGCAAATACTTCAGGGCACTTCCCAGTTTTGAACCATTGAGCTGATGAAGTCTTTCTGGTATGCAGGTGAAGCATCTGCATAAAATCTGATCAATTAATTGATATACCTAACCATTCAACTTACCTTTGCCTTTTTCTGGGTATACTTCCAAATAAAGCAATGATCTATGTGGTACCCAGACACATTTTTGGGAATGAGGATGATGTTGAGGATGGTATCCTATTTTTTTAAATTAAAATAATCTAAAAACAAATTAACAGATGGCACAAGGAACCTGGTAAATTTAAGAATAGTTACTTAGGTGGCCATGAATGTCTCTTTGGAGACTATTATAGTAATGCAATAGACAGGATGAAGAGGTGTCCATTCTACATTTTTTTTTTTACTGAAACTTCCAAAATAATTTATACCAAATGTATATATAATTACCTAATATAATTCAATATTTTAAAATTGTGGTGTTTATGCATTGGAAGCTACTATCCAATTATGGATTTGGAGACCCCCTCCCTCCATCTCCCCTCTACCCCATGAAAAAGCAGAGCTGTGATGATCAGTTACATATTTATTTTGAACAATTCTATTTTGCCTTTTAATCAAATTATTCTTCAAAGCAGATTGCTTTGCTTCCTGATCGTGTTTTTTTTTAAAGTCAGATTTATCTATGTTGATCCACTTCTGCACAGCTCTGCTCAACTGTGCAATTCTGGTGCAGCATTGATTTCTATTTCTACGTTTCTATTTCTAGGAGGGAAGCAGGGAGAGGTAGAATTCAGCTACTTCTTTTCCAGCCATGGGACTGAGCACCTGCGTCTCTTCAGCTTGTCATCATTGCTATACCTGAAAGAATCAATTCCATGACTGTTAATTTCCATAAAATATTGGCTGTAAAACTACACATAAGATAATCAGGAAGTAAATTGCACAGGAAATCAATAGACATTACCTCTCCTTTTTGCATTCTCTGCTCTCCCTTGTGAGGTGGACTGATAGTAGGGGTTGGATCATGCTAAATAAG
The DNA here is from genome assembly GCA_032467955.1 of Pseudoxenodon macrops. NCBI lineage: Eukaryota > Metazoa > Chordata > Lepidosauria > Squamata > Pseudoxenodontidae > Pseudoxenodon > Pseudoxenodon macrops. The sequence continues at coordinate 168,241 of JANHFT010001954.1, read as the reverse complement.
ATTTATTTCTGAGTTAGAATCAAGCTCTTAGTGACTTCTCTTGCCCCCCCTGATAGAGATAATCAGATGACTGGAATGCCTTTGGATTGTTTACTTCATCAATAATTGTGGAACAGGGATTTTGAGACACCTTAATCACAAATCACAAAATAGATTTGCTTCCCAATTAGCCATGTGGTGACTAAGAGTTTTTATATGGCTCAGTGAAGAACTTGCTAGAAAAAGAATGTGCTGTTAATTGTTAATATACAACTTCTTTCCCCAAACATAAAACAATGATAGTTAATCTTCTCCAATGAAAAATAGGAAAACACAAACTATTAGCAGCTCTTTCTTGTAGAAAGTACAAAACTATGAGAAAATCATCTATTTTTCAGAAGATGTCCTTCAAGATATTCACTAATGGCAGCTACATAACTCTCTTTATGGGATAAATACACATCTGCTCCACTCCTTAGTGATGGGTATAGTAAATAGAACTCTAATGCTAATTAGTGAATTCCATTGCGGTAGCTGTTTTTCTTCTTCAAGCTGGATAGAAGTACAGCAATTGCTTATTAAATTGTTTTCCAAAACAGGAAGCCTTGTGGTTCACAATGGAATATATCCAAATTAATTGCTAAGACAATATATTTACTGATTTGATGGATAAACCACAACTTTTATTAGCAAAAAAGGAGAAAGAGCCTATAAGAAAAAAGTAGCAAATCAGCCATTGAAATAAAAAACTTGTGTTTCATTCCATATATTTACTAGTGATTATAGTATCCTGAAATGAGGACAATGTTTGTCTTCTTTTTCCTATGTTGATAACATTTTAACATTATGAATGTATGAAATATCTTGAAAACTTTTGTCTACAGTTTATGACAGAAATGATAATGATCTGCCCTTCTAGGAAAATATTCCATTTTATATAGTCTTCAATGCTGCTTCCCTTGTGTTCCAAACTTTGCTTCAAATCAGGTAGCTCAATTTCGCATTTTGAACCTGACATAATTTCATAATTTACAATAAAATAATTATGTTGAGTAGCTTTTATTAGTACAATTCTAATGTCTCATGTAAGCTTATCATAAAGTCAGCGCAGCACAGATATAGAAACTGACAATGAGAAATATCCATAGATTACTAGATTAAAGAGATTTAGTAATTTAGTAATATTAGCCAATCTAAATAAAATGGAGCCAATGCTCTAGCAGAATATTCCACTGGATTATTTTACACTGGTGGTTCATTTGTAATGTTGTTGTCTCCCATGTTGCATTGGTGTAATACAGCAAGGTTGATAAAAGTCAAAACCTATATTTAATGTTCCTCTTGACTTAGTAATTTATTTTAGAATCTCTAAGGTCAATTTTAAACTCTTTATAGTTTCCTCCCCCTTCCCATCAGGAACATAAAACATCCTACAGTATTTGTCTGGTGAATTAGAGTTATATAACTCACAATGGTTTTCCAGTGGATTTCCCATTCTATGAAAATGCCAAAATATTGATTTTAGGTGATGAACTGCAATACATGTGCAGAAATGTTTCAGTAGGGAACAACTTTTTTTTGAAATGTGCCATATTATTTCTTTATGGTTCTGATCTCCTAAAACCACCACATAATTTGAGAAAGGTAAAGTCATCCCTTTCTGGAAGAGCTGGTTTTTCTCTAAGTGCGTAATAAGTTCTAGTGAAGTTGGCTTTAGACTTTGCTTTTTAAACACAGTTCAAGGAGTGGAGAAAGCAACGTGAAAACCACATTTGTTTGTCACAAGGCAATAAGGACATAACATTGAACTTTTTATTGAATCAGAGAGAAAACAAATTGGATTGAGAGAACATTTTGTGAGCCAGATAATATTTCTCAGTTGTGTCAGCTGTAAATTAAAACAAAACCTTCATGTGCACCTATTGATATTCAGCTCAGGATAAGCAAACAAGAGTTTTCCTCCCATTTTACATGCTCAAATGTTGACAATTGCAAAGATACCCATAGCTGATCATTGTTTTAAAATAATGGCACTAAACCAACCTTATTTTCATCATGGCATCTCCTTTCCATTTTTAATGTAGTTTCTTCAAGTCCTATTTTATTTTTCTCTTACCTGTTTATTTATTTTTAATCTTGAGTGAATATCGTAAAAGAAACTGGGCACTTTACAAAGAAATTAGAAGGCTAGAATTTAAATTGTTGTGTGGAGCCTGATATATTATGAAGATATATGACCTTAATCCACATCCTAGGGTTATTATAAGGATAAAATAAGTTATATGTGTGAATTTTGTTACTCTGTAATTTTGAGAATAAAAATAACTAAACAGATATTTTGGTGCCACTTATCTTGTTCCTTCACCTTCCATCTTCTTGTCTGACTTTTTTTGTGTCACATAAGCACATATTCAACAATTGTATATAATAACATGGACAATTATATATTTGAAATTACTGTTTAAAAAGAGAACTGGTTCTATGAGAAGTTGTGTGAAGCCTGTTTTTGCATGTATGTTTTTTTTAAATAATGCATTGCATATACTCATTTTTCATAGATTGCATATCATATCATATCATATCATATCATATCATATCATATCATATCATATCATATCATATCATATCAGTTGTCAGCAACCAAATAACTACTTTACATTAACATTGTAGTCTCCTGGCTAATGTAACATAGCCACATGCTAAATAAATCCTATCATATATCATATATCAAATATATCATACTCAAAGATAGCAGTGGGAGCTTACAATTAGTCCTCAATTTATGATTACAATTAACCCCAAAATTAATGTAGCTAAATGAGAAATTTGTTAAATGAGTTTTGCCCCATTTTGCGACTTTTTTTATCACATTTGTTAAGTGAATTACTGCAGTTGTTAAATTAGTAACACTGTTGTTAAGTAAATCTGGCTTTCCCATTGACTTTGCTTGTCATGACCCTGGGACACTGCAACTGTCATAAATATGACTCAATTGTCAAGCATCTGAACTTTGATCACGTGATGGTGGGGATGCTACTATGGTCACAAGTGTAAAAACCGGTCATAAGTCACTTTTTTCAGTGCCATTGTCACTTGGAACGAACTGTTGTAAATCGAGGACTACCTGTATTTAATCTAAACTGCCAAAATTTCCCCCTGCCTTAATATTCTTTTTATAATTGGTGACTGAGGAAAGAGCAAAGTGATTTGTTGTGTGAGTATATTAAAACTAATAGAAAGGAAACAAGAGGGACAAATAATTAAGCACTGCTGAAAGGTGAAAGAAGAGGGATTTTTGTTATAAACTTAATATTGGCAGGGGCACTATAAAAGTAATGAAGGCATTTCAAAGAATACCCAAACTGAATTGGAACTGAAACTAAAGCTACAGTAAGCAGGGCTTTTTATAAGTATGTTACATTGTGAGGCATAGCTTGTAGGCACTTGGGAATGTATTGATGTTCTGACTTTTTTTTTTAATTTGGCATGGTCTCTTAGGAAAACAAGTGAATTAATTTAGCTTCATCTCCCATTCTATTTGTAAGCCATCATGAATTATATCAAAGCTGAAACTAGGAGCTGACTGCATTAGCTCTAAAAGAGGTCTAAACCTCTATTCCATTTGATCATTGTAGGATTGTTCCAAATACAAAAGAACTAACACCAAATTGCAATAGATTATGGAACTTGGAGTCCAGTCCTAAGCATGTATGCCTGCGAGTGATAAGTAAACATTATTTTGCTCAGTTGTGTGTTTCCCAAGTCGATGTGAATGGGTAATAAGATTCCTAACCCATTAGTATTTTTAAAATCACTGTGAGTTTTGCTTTTTTCTTCTTGATGTTTTTCCTCCCAATTCTTTGAGAGTTAGAAATGGTTTGCTTTGATTGTATAACCCCCTACTGACTAAGAGTTGAATAAGAAAATGTATTTCAGGTCAACAGTTCAGCTCATAATTTATTGCCTTGTAATTTTCCAACAGGGTGCCTCCTAGTCAAAAAGCAATGAACTAGGAGAAAATGCAGTCTGCTTTGTTAAGGAAAAATGTAAGCAAAGTGGAACAAATTGGAAACTTCCATAGTGGAATGCGTGGAAGTATATTTAGAGTCATGTATGTAAACTGGAGCTATAGCGATAGGTAATAATGATTTCAGCTGTAGCAATTCTTCAGATTAGATATATGACAATAATCAGGGGAAAATAAATAGTAACACCCTTCTTTATAGGAATAGAGGGTGCCAAGGTTTAATGGGGTGGATTTCAGTGGCTGTGTTAGTTTGTTGGAATGATATCCCAGGGGACATCCACTTGGTTCCTTCACAACTGTCTTAATTTGTCTTGGTTAATTTTATTTTATTCTGGGATACCTTTAGCTTTGTAGAACTTTATTTGCATACTTTTTGTTTATTGCATATTGGTTTTTTTTATCTACCTTATATGTAAACCACCAAAAGTCTTTAGAGAGCCAATGGGCTATAAATGTATTAAATCCTCAGCCTCAACATTTAGAACATTTACTCAGTACATTGTCTTTTTTTTAGCATTATATGTTCTTAATCAAACTTCAAACATTTGTATATATGTAATCTTATCTATTTTTCTACTGGTTATCTCAACTTCACTGTTACTAGATATTAAATAATTCAGTTGGAATAAGTGATGTTTGGAAAGAAGTTTTATTTTATGAACTTTTTCAACAGTAATTGATCTCCTATGATATCTTAATAGATTGTACATAATATACATTGAAAGGAATGTGGTGGAATCATCACCTGAGCACTTTATGCAAACAGTCCATTATGTTCCTTATTGTGTGCCTACTTACTCTCTTGTAATCTCTTTCGCTCCAAACTCTCCATTCTATAAGAGCGAAGAAAAATAATGGGTCAGGCACAGGAGAGATTATCTACAGAAACCACCTTTTTCTTTCTTTCCCAACCTCTTGCAGAATGGAGAGATTGCTTAAACAAGTTGGAAGCATGAGTGATTTTGGTAGGCAATGTCAACCAGGCCTGACTGTTTCACCTCACCTCCCCCCACACACTGACACATACTTGCAGATTGGAGACATTTTATATTTTATATTATCTATCAGTTTAGAATGCCCATCTCCCTCAAAGAGAGACTCTGGGCAGTGTAAAACAGATTGAAGAGGAATGGGTTGCAAAAGAGTAAGCAGGCCCAGAATAGGGAAACACTACCTCTTTGGATATAACATGCTTCGAACTCCAGGCACCATCACATTCTTTTCAATGTGTGCTCTGTCTCTCTTGTAATCCCTTCCTCTCCAATGAATTCAAATACAAACATTATTACCCTTCTTGCTAATTATCCTAGTGCATGAGTGAACATTCCTCAGGGCAGGAGAGTGGGGAAAAGGAAGGCACAATTGTAGTGATGTGACTTCTTACTTAGCCACCATTTCACTTAACAACAGAACTGCTGGTCTCAATTATAGTCTCTAAACAATGACTACCTGTAGTGGACTTCCTAGATATAACTTTGAAAACAGAGGTGGATAAAAGGAACAGCAGAATTCTATATAGTGACAAATAATGTAATTCATAGCCTATCATCATTTGCAAGCATTCGCAGGGAAGACAAGGAATGGCAAATGACAAAAAGATGCAGTGGTGTCAGACACAGAATATAATGGAAGGATGTCCATCAAGACATTGCTGTGTGCATCAGTTGACATAATCTTGGTTTGCTTTGGGCATAGCACCATGTTCAATTATTTCTCATATAGTTTGTCAAGCTTGGCCAGCTTTATTTACATTGCTTTTCTGAATTGCTACTATCACAAAATATTTGCATAACTTTGTCCTTCTTTCTAGCAAGTTTTTCAATCTTGTAGCCATTATTTTCATAGTTTATGGCATATTTTTCCTGTTTATGTGCGGAATTGCTTAGTTGTTTACATATATCTAATTTCACTTTTACCTTGTAAGCATAAGGAGGAATGCTGAAGTGCATATAATATTTAAGAAGAAAACACTTGGTCCTTCTACATTCTTTTCAATTTCTTTACTCCTGCTTTTAGTACTTTGGAAAGCATTAATCGTGCCCTTCATTTACTTATCCATTAAGTTATAAAATATGACTTTTACACCAATATTACATTTGTGTATTAGTTCAGCTATTAATTATTATAAAATTTAAAAAGCAAACTTATGTAATACTGATAATTTTGAATCTCTGGCTAAATAACGGCTCATTTAAAACATTGAAGTTTCAGAAAAGCCCAAGGTCATTTTTAAAATTCATAGTCAAGTTAGCTTTGATTGCCTGTCAATCTACATGAAAATGCAGGATGATTAGGCATACCCTTTTGGTCACTAAGCATTTCTTTTAAAAGTACCAACTGAACAAATAAATACAATCAGCTAAACAACAGAACACTTATCCTACTGATATAGTGTGTAAATTAAGTTCTCAAACATACATTAGACCCTTATCAAACCATAAGAAGTCTTTTCAAAAATATTATATTTAGCTGAAGGCTGAGGGTGAAGATATTTTATAATCTTTCACTAAATTGAACTCACAGCAGGAAGAGAAACAATGGATGCTGATTAATATCCCTTCCCACCTCCTCTTTCCCTATTTCTACCAACCTTTTCATTCTACTTTTGTTTCCTTTTATAATTGTTGTTGTTGTTGTTATTGTAGTGATAGAAATTGCTATAGAATATTGATGCAAGTTAAAATAAATATAACAAAAATGAAGCACACTCAGTTTTGCTTTTCTTTACTGACCTGTGCTACTATTGAATCAATAAATTCACTCAGTCCAATTCCAGTTTGGTTATAGATTGGCAGGAGCAGCTCTGTAAATAGGATTGGAATGTAACTTTTCATTATAATACTCAAAATTTCTTTGCTCACTTCTTGGTAATGATTCAGGAACCTTAACATACAAACAATAGCAGATTTGAGTTCTAGGGAAAAAAACATGATCCAAATGTAGCCTGTGTGATGTAGCAATTAGGACAAAGTCCTAATAGAGTGTAGGTAAGTTTCTAGTCCCCTGCAGAAACCCTTAGGTCTGTGATGGTGAACCTATGGCACCATATCTGAAGGCACGTGTGGCATTGCCCTGTCAGCTCCAACATGCATGCGCACGCTGGCCAGCTGATTGTCACCCTTCCAGAGGGCGTGAGGAAGCCATTTTTCGCCCTCCCCAGGCTTTAGGAAAGCCTCCTGAAGCCTGGGGAGGGCAAAAAATGGCCCAATGGGCCTACCAGGAGGCTTCAGTGAGGCCTGCGTGAATGTGGGGGGAGTGCAGGTGGGGTTGTGTGTGCATGCGTGGGGTAAGGGCATTGCATTATGGGTGTGGGCACATGTGCGTGCTCCCCCCTGCTTTTGGCACATGATGGCAAAAAGGTTAGCATCACTGCCTTAGGTTATTTTGGGCCAATACTCTCTCAGCTCAATCCATCTCACAGGATAATTGTGGAGAAAATAGGGAGAGAGAACACTACATACACTGCTCAAAGAGGCAGGATATAATAGTAACATATACCGGTAAGTAAATAATACACATAGGCTCATCACACTCTTCCTTTTTCAGGTATGCAACACAATGGAAAGGATAACAGGGATAAGAAATTGTAAGCCAAAGAAATTAAAGCCTGTGATAAGAAAACAAAGCACAGCTAAATCTACTTTATGCCAATGCTATTCATTATATCACTTCCTGTTCTTACAAGCCAACCTTGCTTCCACTATACCTACTTCTCATTGTTACCCTTTGTTTTTTAAACTTTCTCTTATTGAGGATCTCAGACATGACTCCATCTAGCCAGACATGACTTCAGTTCCTTCCTTTTGATCAATTCACTCTCACTTCTTACCTTTCTTTTTTGCAATTTGATCCTTATGCATCTTATGTGACCCAAGGATGATATTTGTCATTTATGTATAGCTTGCAATTGTTTATTCAATTTGGTATGTAAACTGGGATCTATAATTGAGAGATTACCTTCCCAGCAACATCAAAACCCTATTCAGACATATGTGCCCCGAACCTCCGTTAGATGCATATCAAGTTTGGTGCTGATTGGCTCATACGTAGATAAATTAGAGCAGTTTAAAAGATGCACGGCTTTCTTTAGCTCAGTTTCCCTTTTAATATACTGTAACTATTTTAGCAATTTGAGAGACAGTTTGATGTAGTGTTCTTTTAATATCATGTGAGAAACAAGGAGGACATGAGTTCTCTCCTGCCCTTGGCAGAAAGCCAGCTGGGTGGCCTTGGGCCAGCCACTTTCTCTCATCTCTGGGAAGGAGGCAAGGGCAAGCCACTTCCATAAATGATGCCAAGAGAACGACGGGGAGTTGTCCCACTAAATTTCCATTTTATAGAGTCAGGTTTGTGGAAAGCCTTGCTTTTTAATGCATTCTGACAGTGATATTAGTTAATGATAGAGAAGCTTTCAGGAGAAAAAGTCGTGGCGGCTGAAGTACTATTCCAGTCATCACTGCACAGTTTTCTTGTTCTCAGAAGGGTAACTAACCATAGTCAAGCTAGAGAGTAGAGAAATGCCTCTCCCATCTCCCTCCTCCCATTTTTCTTTGATGGTTCATGCAGCCCGATTTACAAAATCTTCCTGTCTCCCTATTAACCTGTGGCTCCTTCCTTCCTCTTCCATCCTTAGCAACTGACGGTAGAACATCTCTTCTTCTCCCCCCCCACCACTTTCTCTTTGATGGTTCACACAGCCTGATTAAATTGCAATCTTCTGCAATAAAAATGCAACGCTTTAATTAAGTATTTATGTAGTCTACAAGGCTGATAGGCAGCTCCGATCAAAGTGGACTCTGAGCAGCATGCAATTCCTACCTTTGTAACTCGGTTTATAGACAAAACCAATTAAATAAACACAGAATAATATTCCCAACAATCCACAGGAACAACATCTAAAGTAAAAAAAACAACATGCTGCAATCAATCCAGTTCGAAAATCTCTTATCTTCCTGATCATATAGCATCCTCTGTACTTTTACAGTTCAACAGAGATTCCTCAGCTGTTAAATTTTTCTCCCACATTTACTTAATTGAAAGCATGTACTGTAGCTCCTTCTCCATTTCCTTTCTCTGAAGCCCTTATTTTCCTTTGCTAATCATTTGAAATTTGCATTTCATCACACTCATTATGTTCTCGATTGTGGTAGCCAAGGACTACTTGCATATTTTCCCTTTCTTATTAAAACAAAAGAATTTTGATAGTTTTTCCTTACATGCATCTAATCAGGGGCCAAATAGGCCATTACAGTATGCTTTTTCTGCCCATCCCTGTGAGGTTGTCTTTACCTCATCTCTCTCCAAAGCTGAGGCAGTCCTTGGCTGTTCATCACATGTTCCTTATATAGATGAAAAGCCATTTTAGTTTTAGGGTGTGCAAAATCTCACAGGCTGCTTTCTGGTCAGATGAACCAGCAGGAGGAGGATCTTGATGTGAGGTTACTTCTAGGCATGGGTTGTGAATATTTTTGCTGCCTGTTTGCTCAGGGTCGCGCTGTGTGTACGGGTGTGAAGTGCGTGCATGCATGCGCACAGCAATAAAAAACTAGCTTCTGAGCATGTGCAGAAGCAAAATGTAAAATAGCGGTGCCCACGGAGACACCGATGGAACAGGCTCTGTGACGTCATCGCGCAGTTACTACTGGTTCTATAGAATCAGATAGCACTGGTAGGAACCCACCTCTGGTTACTTCTCTAGATACTTGTGTTTGGTGCTTCCTAATCAGCAAGAAAGATTTCTTGATGACATTTGATTCTGAATTTCAATCCAGACTAACTAATAGAATAGTCAACTAGCAGATTCATAGTTTAACACATTCTAAAATGGATGCCAAAAAAGACAGTATGTCACTGGATCTTGGAACAATACCTTTATCAAAATGGCCTACCCAACCCACATTTTTTAATGACTAGCCAGTACCTATTACCCATTTGGGGTAATACACGTAAGCTGTCTCTCTGCTTTTCAAGTATTTTGTTTCTGAGGAGCTGGAATTTGCTTCAGATTGAACTATCCCATTCCACCCACTGCTACCAAGGACTTTGAAATTGCAAGAAACAGGTTCAATGTTCAGTTTTCCTTCAATTTTCTATTTGCTGGGAAAGAGGGTTACAGAGTGAATTATGTTATGGTTGAACAGCTTTGTGCAATCAATGTTGCTGTTAGCATCTTCATTAAGCCTTTAACAAAGGAAAGGGAGGGAGGGAGGGAGGGAAAGGTTGGTGTTACTGGAGAAGTTTTGTTTTTGTCTTTAATGGTAGCTGCAGACCACTTCTCCCATTGTAGGTGAAAGTATTTAATTTGATGGATCTGGGTTTTTTCTGCTCCTTTATATACTTCTTTATTTGATTTGTAGTCAGACTTTTCTACAAGAGCTCAAGGCCCTTTTTCTTCTACCTTCACAACAACAATCATTTCAAGTAGATTGGGCTGAACAAAAATAACTGGCTCTATTTCACCCAAGGAGTTTTCATGGCTTGAATAATATCAGTTTTAGGCCAGCCCACCACCCAGCAGTCATTTTATGACTAGCGATTGCCATCAAGTCAAAATGTCCTTTTTCTGTCCTTTCTTTGAGTATGAAAATGTGCTTTTGAGATAAAAAAAAGTATGGCTGCTATTCCCAAAACATGGTTTTGAAAAATTTACTGAGGAAACTATGAATGGGTTTTAGACCTTTCTTTTCATGCAGAGACTGATATATAGACATATACATATAGAGCCAATCCCTTCTCCATTCAGAACTGGGCTTCAGAATCAATAAAAAGCAACAAAGTTGATTAGGGAACTGGAGGCTAAAACATATGACGAATGGTTGCAGGAACTGGGTATGTCTAGTCTAACGAAGAGAAGAACTAGGGGTGACATGATAGCAGTCTTCCAATATCTGAAGGGCTTAAACAGGGAAGAGGGCCCAACCTATTCTCAAAAGCATGAAAAGGCAGGACAAGAAGTTATGGATAGAAAACTTATCAAGAAGAGAGCCAACCTAGAAATAAGGAGAAATTTCCTGACAGTGAGAACAATTAGTCAGTGAAACTTCTGGCCTCCAGTAATTGTGAATGCTCCATCCTTACTGATTTTTAAAAGATTGGACATCCATTTATCTAGAATGATATAGGGAGGTGATGGCTAACCTTTTTGCAATCGTGTGCCAAAAAGGGTGTGTGTGTAAAGCGTGGGGGAGAGGGTCATGTGCACGCATGCTCACGCCCATAATACAATGCACTCCCCCCGCGCATGAATGCACTGCCCGTCCGCTGCCCTTGCAAAGACCTCACTGAAGCCTCAGATGTTCCGCTTGGCTCCTTATGCTGTTTTTCACTTTCCCCAGCTTTAGGAAGTCTTCCTGAAGCCTGGGAAGAGTGAAAACGGCCTCCCCCCTGCCCTCCAGAAGGCCGACAATCAGCTGGCCAGCACGCACATGCACACTGGAGCTGACAGAAGGCAATGCCTTGCGTGCCCTTAGATATGGCTACGTGTGCCACCTGTGGTACGTACGCCGTAGGTTCGCCATCATGGATATAAGGTCTCCTGCCTAAGCAGGGGGCTGAATTAGAAGATCTCCAAGTTCCTTCAAAGTCTTTTATTCTGCATTCTTTATCTCTCATATGTGTTGTTGCATTTTCAATTTTGAATCCCAGTTTTAAATGGGGGACGGGACTGGATGTACTTAAACTTCATGTGTGAATGGTAAATTGTGTGTAAATTGTGGAATGCCTGTATACAAGAATGTGACAGAAGTGCAGTGGCCCATATAATTGATTTTAAACATGATAATGAAATTGGGATCATTCTACATATATTTATGTATCCCAGGGTATGTGTATATACAACCGTAATAATTTAAATATTAAAAAAATAATATTTTTGTCCAGATCAGCTACTGGTCTAAGCTTTTTGTGCTAGCTCAGTGAAAAAAACCCATGATTCACCATTCCAAAACCTGGGGCCATGTTGGAAATATGAGAGAGAAATTCTAAACAAAATGTCAGAAAGAAATGAATTGAAATGAGCAATTTAGGTGCGATACAGAGATTTTTGCTTGGGCAATGATATCTTGGCAATGAATAGGGGAAAGACAAACCCCTCTTCATAGATTCAAAACATTTGTCCTTTTTACAGGGCACTCATTACACCATTGAGAATTTGTTGCTTGCTAATTTGGTTAAATGGGGATTGTGCAAACTGCCTATAAATTTCAACTCTGTTGGAAGACTTAGTTGTATGGGGGGTTTATTTATGTTTGTCTTCAGACCACTAATGTTTCTGCTCCCTCCCCTTATTTTTACTTTTTAAATTGCAAGCCACCCAGAGTATCTATCAAGTGGCAGCTTATAATTAAATAAATATATTTTCTCTCTCTCTTGTATATATATATATTATTTCACTTTGTAAAAGTCATTAAATTCCTTATGAAATAATATGGTTTCTTTAAAAATTGGTACAGATCATAAAATCTCAATTTCTTCAGAAATTAGAAAAATGTTTCTCTTTCATTTTTTTCTTTGTCCTAGCTCTTTGTTTTTATAGAACAATAATTTGGCCATCTGTTATTTTCTTTGAATGCTTTTTTTAACGTCTGCATTGCATTTTTTTTATTATCATCATTTTTAACTTGAATGTAGCTCCCAAGTATTTCTGGGAAGCTTGTTTTTTGTTTGAATATTAATCAGTGTATTTTTAAATCTGTTTGTTTTGTTATGCCAAAAGGCTTATAGGGAGTTTTATTCACCTTCAATAACTGCAAGCCAACAACTAGTGAATATTTTGATTTATTGAATCCATGACCAGAGAGTGATCTTCCTCGGGAGAAGGCAATATATTTACAAACAAATGCTTTTAGAATAGAATAGAATAACAGAGTTCGAAGGGACCTTGGAGGTCTTCTAGTCCAACCACTGCCTAGGCAGGAAACCCTACACTACTTCAGACAAGTGGTTATCCAACATCTTCTTAAAAACTTCCAGTGTTGGAGCATTCACAACTTCTGGAGGCAAGTT
>JANHFT010001954.1:109242-129940 GCA_032467955.1 Pseudoxenodon macrops | reverse complement strand
CCAGCGGCTTACTACCTACTCTATAGAACTGGTCCGAACCAGTAGGAACCCACCTTTGACAAGAAGGAATATCAGATCTATATTTATTGTAAGGTAGTACAATAGCTTACTTTATAGTAACAGAATCTTACAAATCTGAGCATATATTCCTTCCTTCCTTTTCTTTTACTCTCTAGAAAATTAGGAAGGGTCATTGTCAGGAATGCAGATGCCCCTAAAAATATGGAGCCACCTGAACAGAATCAGGACAGGATAAGAGGCCGCAATGCGATTGTGGTGCTCCTGAACAAATTATAACACACATAGCTCAAGAATGTCCCCTCAGGAAATTTCAAGGAACCTGGGATGATCTCACTGCAGCCACACCAGAAGCAGTTAGATCAGGGGTGTCAAACTCAATTTCATTGCAGGCCGCATCAGGGTTGTGTTTGATCTCGGGGAACTGGAGGGTGATTGGGGAACATGGCCATGGTGGGCATGGCCAGCTTGACCTCACTCATCGAAGCTCTGTTTTCAACCGCAACGGCCTCCTGCAGCCCCCTGCCAATGAAAACGGAGTGCGTGGCCTCCTTGGGCCTCTGTTTTCGCTGGCAGAGGACTGCAGGAGACTGCTGTGGCTGAAATCGGAGCCTGGGTGGACCTTGCATAGCCTCCCTGAGCTCCATTTTCGCCTGCAGAGGCACTATGGCCTGGTCCTTTGCAATTTCCAAGGCGGCCCTGCAGGCCAGATCTAGGCACCCTGAGAGCCAGAGGCCTTGAGTTTGACACCCCTGAGTTAGATGGTTAGTTTTCTTGGATATCGAATTATAACATCTATCCCATTGTAATTCTATGGTTCCATATCATGATGATTTGATTATGGTTTTATCTTAATTTAATATATTACTTCCTATATTGTATTGTCCACATAACGTTTAACTAGATATATAGATATACATGATATAGTAGATATATGGACACTATGGGTAGTCCCAGAGGTGGGTTCCTACCGGTTTGGACCGGTTCTATCGAATAGGTAGTAGGCTGCTGGTGATGTCACGGAGCCGGTTCTGGTCCGTGGGCGCCGCCATCTTTTTTTCGGAATATTTTTTGTTTTTTTCCCTTCTTCACATGTGCAGAAGCTGTTTCCGGCACTGCGTATGCGTCACCATCTTGTTTTCATCCTTTTTTGGGGGGGAATGTTTTGGCTTTTTTCCCCTACTGCGCATGTGCATGCTCACAAGGTACATACGTGCCCATGAGGCACATGCACGCCCACAAGGCACGCCCAAGCAACGTCGGAGGCAGCGAACCAGTGGCAAGGTAAATGAGAACCCACCCCTGGGTAGTCCTTGACTTACAACATTTCATTTAGTGACTGATCAAAGTTACACCAGCAATGAAAAAATGACTTATGACCCTTTTTTCACACTTGCAACTGCTGTAGCATCCCCATAATCATGTGATCAAAATTCAGATGCTTGGCAATCGGTTCATATTTATCACCATTGCTGTATCTCAAGGTCATGAGATCAACTTTTGCGACCTTCTGACAAGCAACATCAAGAGGGACACCAGATTCGTTTAACAACCAGCTTACTAAAATATCAGCTGCAGTGATTCAATTTGAAATGAACAATTGTGACAAGAAAGGAAATAAAACGGGCCAATATTCACTTAACAAATGTGTCACTTAACAGCAGAAATTTTCGGCTCCATTGCAGTTGGACGTTGACTACCTGTACAATTTAAGAGATATGTATATGTATATATGTGCTGATGCTTTAAACTAAATTTGTGTATCAGTGATTGAATTATCTCTGTAGAGATGCTAAACAAATAAATAAACTTTCAAAATACTTCCCACAGTCTGCAGTCCTTCCTCCTATCTTCCAAAGCAATTCTCACATACCATTATACCAGATAAGAGGAACACAACTTCCACTCATCCATGAAGCTCATAGTGCCTCTATAGTAGCAATAGCACTTAGACTTATATACCGCTTCACAGTGCTTTACAGCCCGCTCTAAGCGGTTTACAGTGTCAGCATATTTGCCCCCAACAATCTGAGCCCTCATTTTACCGACCTCGGAAGGATGAAAGGCTGAGTCAACCTTGAGCCTGGTGAGATTCGAACTGCCGAACCGCTGGCAGCCGGCAGTCAGCAGAAGTAGCCTGCAGTACTGCATTCTAAACACTCCGCCACCACAGCTCTTAGTAGTCCTGTTCTTCCTAACCTACTCTACAAGAAGTTCTTGCTGCATTGATATAAATGCAACCTGGAGAAATTTTGTTGGTGTTGGTGTTGGTGTTTTGGCATCTGCAGTTTGACATTTATTTATCTAAGCAACTCAAAGCAGCAAACATAGCTAGTACTCCTTCCTCCTCCTATTTTCCCCACAACAGCCCTGTGAATTGGGGTGAGAGAGACTGACTAGCCGAAGATCACCCAGCTGGTTTTCATGGTTAAGGCAGTACTAGAATTCACAGTCTCCTTGTTTTTAGGCTAGCACCTTAACCACTAGACCAAATTAGCTCTCCAATAACCTTTTCTTATGAATTCAGCTGTTTCTCTTGGCTATCAAAACTACCCCCCCCCCAAGTCTTTTAGACATCACTCGACACCATGAATGTTAGGATTAATTTCTCTATGCTCCTTTGATTTATATGTTTTTACCATAGATGTTTCATCACTTTGTACTGATGGATGCCATTAATCATTGTGAGTCTGCTGGATGGTGAACGGGGCGAAATCTAATCAAGCAAGCCAACAAAGAAAAGTCGCCCGGCGTTATTTATTCTGACTTGCAGCTGCTTTGTAGAATCTCAAAGAAAGATCATTCCTGTTATTTGCTACTTGATCCTTTGAGATGGAGATATCAAAAACGTTGTCCATTAGAATCTTGTTCTTATACGTGGCATGGACAGCTACCCATTTATTTGAACAGAATTTGTGGCTGAGTAAATAGCAATAGCACTTAGACTTATATACCGCTTCACAGTGCTTTTACAGTCCTCTCTAAGTGGTTTACAGAGTCAGCCTCTTGTCCGCAACAATCTGGGTCCTCATTTTACCCACCTCGGAAGGAGGGAAGGCTGAGTCAACCTTGAGATGGTGAGAATCGAACATCCGAACAGCTGGCAGTCAGCAGAAGTATCCTGCAGTACTGCATTCTAACCACTGCGCCACCATGGCGCTTAATGCACAAAGAAATTCTAATACCTTGATGATCTTATCCTATCCTCCAACAGTCATAAATGTCAAAAAATGATCAAAAGTCACTTTTTTTTCCCCAGTGCCATTCTAACTTTGGTCACTAAACGAACTGTTGTAAGTCCAGGACTATCTGTGTTAAAAAGGAACTGTTGACTATGGCTACAGAATCGGCATGCTCCGAAGGTTTTATTATTATTTAATACCAGTTTGTGAAAAGTAACTATGTGAGAATACTGTAGCTTTGTGCAACGTTGGCAGGTTTTCTATTAACATTTGGCCAGCCACCGTAGAAAACAGGATAAGCTTTTAATCTGTTGTAGCGTAGCTTATGTTTTTTTAAAACATTATTCTGCCTTTAACCATTAAAAATGTACTTGTTCCAGCCACAGCTTTTCTTTTTTTGCTTCCTCTCACACATCCAGCTAAAGCATCTACTATTATTTTAATGAGGAGAGTAAAATGAATGTTGAACTTCTTAGTTAAGTTGCCAAAGCTTAGAAAAGAAAGATGTTTGACAGCACGATTTAGTGGATCAATATAAATCTGATCCATTTTAATGTCCATCTTAATTCTGATCGGCCAGGTCTTTTAATTTGTAAATTTCCCTAGCATATGGAAATCTTCATACAAAATCCCCTATAACCAAATATTCTTTAAAATGCATTTATGACAGACAAGTTGAATATCTAAATTTCTCTGATGCAGCTTTTTAAATACCGGTATACATCTCCCGCAAAATATATTGTTTTAAAATAACCAGTGTCGGTTTTTACATAGATTTTTTTCTCCAAATGATTTTATTGTTCAGTTGAAAGAAGGGAGCAATATTGCTCCCATAAAACCAGGGAGAGATCTCTTCCATAAAGGGTGTGCATAAATGCACCAGCGTCCCTGTCCTAATGTCCCCATGTATTCGTAACCATCTCATGTACTCATAACCAAGTTTATACATCTTATGTATCCCCAATCATGTTTATACTTTGTCTGTAATCATATATACCCGTGATGGTGAACCTATGGCACGCGTGCCCGCGAGCTGTCACCCAGCTCAGCTCCACCACGCATGGGTGCATGCCTCCCGTCAAGCAGCTGGGGTGTGTGGGTGTGTGGTGTAATCCCCGGGCCCATTTTTGAGCCCAGGAGGCTACAGGGAGGCCTACTAGGCCCAAAATGGGGGGAGAGGGGTTGTGCGTGCCTGTGAGGAGGGTCATGTGTGCATGTGTGGGAGGGCAGAGGGAGTGGGCGGTCATACGCGCATGCGCAGGGAGCACATTACATTATGGGTGCTGGCACGCATGTGCGCTGTTGCAAACACGCGCTTTCGGCACACAAAGAGAAAAAGGTTAACCATCACTGATAAATGCGCTTGACAAAATAAATAACTAAAGATAAATAGTGGAAATACAAAATATATTCTTATTTTAGAATTGCAGTTCTGAAAATATTTCACTAGGTCTATGCAGGCAGGACATGAAGCCCTTCAGATGGGAAATAGATATAGTGTTTAGGAAACTCACTTAAGATGCTATTTTCTTATTTACACCAGCCAAAGCATGTTATTGCCCCTAACCTTAACCCTATCCCTGACTGATGTAGCTATTGTAAGTCCATCTTCAGTGGTCTTTGAACTCTATAAAATTCACTTTTGCCAAAGGTTAAATCGCGGAGTCAGCCACCACAGTTTAGAATCACATTGTGATGCATCGTTCAGTAATCCTTCATCTGCATTAAAAAAAAAAAAGACAACAAATCTTCAAAGTCCATCTGTCCACCGAAGAGCAATTGTGTGTTCTCTCTTTCTGGAGAGAGATTTTGACAGAGGCTTTGTTGACTGAAGGAAAGCTAAGCAAGTGAATCTTTGGTCTTTATATTAGCGATGGTGTAATCATTCCCTACAGCTGCACACGACTGTGGTGCGAATTGGGAATGAAGAAACCAGCAGCCTTAGAGGATAAGTACAAATAGCCTTTCAAAGCTGCCTGATAGCTTTCTGTAATGAAGGAGCATGATGTCACGTCTCACTAGTAACCGCAACGATGCTAGCGGCTGCTTTCATATTGATGGCAGTTTTATAGACTCGTAGAGCCATGGACATTCCCAAAAGCTGCTTTTTCAAGAGGCAACTGGACTTTCTTGTGTTTTTTTCTTGGAAGACATTTTGCTTCTCATCTGAGCCCAGGAAGCTTCTTGGATGAGAAGCAAAATAACTTCCAAGAAAAAAACAAGGAAATCCAGCTGTCTCTTGAAAAAGCACCTTTGGGACAACCATGACCAAGGATGCCTGAGAATCTCCAGAAAAAGAGGCATGGACAGTTTTATAGACTAAAAGAGTCGTGATGTTAGAGGGACCATTCATTATCCTCACTCAATGTCTCCAAACTTAACCCAAAGAGAATAAAGTGGTACCATCCCTTCCTGTGACCCAGAGGTGGGTTGGCAACTGATTCATATTTATGATGGTTGCATTGTTCAATAGCGAAGCTATTCTCCAAAGCACCTGAGGGCAGGACAAGAAGCAATGGATGGAAACTAATCAAGGAAAGAAGCAATCTAGAACTAAGGAGAAATTTCCTGACAGTTAGAACAATTAATCAGTGGAACAACCGATTCTAGAAGTTGTGACTGCTCCTACACTGGAAGTTTTTAAGAAGAGATTAGATAACCATTTGTCTGAAGTGGTGTAGGATTTCATGCCTAGGCAAGGGGTTAGACTAGAAGACTTCCAAGGTACCTTCCAACTCTGTTATTCTGTTATTCTGTTAATTTGTTTTCGTTCTTTTGATTTATTTAGGACATTGTTTTCAGGAAATGGACAAGTCCAGATCGCATACATTTAAGTATTTGAACCAAAAATGAGATTAAAATATCATATCATCTCAAGCTCTACTAATGGGTAAATTAAGTAGTTGACTTGAATTCCCTTTCAACTATAGGAATGCAAGGCCAAACCAGCAAAGCTTGCAGAAAAATGGCATAAAACCAAGTCAGTCAAAACTGTGGGGTAGCCACTAGTTGGTTTCTATAGGGCAGGGGTGTTAAATTCAAGGCCCGCGGCCCATGGGATGCTTAGATCTGGCCCATGGGACCTACCTGGAAACAGTGAAGGACCAGCCCGCAGTGTCTCTGCCAGTAAAAACAGAGCATGTGGCCCTCCTGAGTTCCGTTTTCACTGTCAGAGGGTTGCAGGAGGCTGTCGCAGCTGAAAATGGATCTTGGGAGTCCGTTTTCTCTGGCAGAGCGCTCGGGTCACCATAGGTGCCCTCAACACGAGTAACATCGAGCTGACCATGCCCACCCTGGCCACATTCACCCCAGCTTCCCAAGGTCAAACACAACCCTGATGCGGCCTTCAATGAAATTGAGTTTGAGACCCCTGCTATAGGGTAATGTTACAAATGAAAATGTTGCCACTACCTTTGATACCTTTAATATTTGGTCACCTAAAAAAAATCTATGAGAAATCCCCTATGCAATAACTGACATTAACTGAGATTGAAAATTACAAAAGAATCAGTTAAATGATCTTAGGTGTAGATGATGATACAAACTTTAAGAGAGCAAAATCTTATAAGGAAATGTAGGTTACAGGGCCCAGCACTTTAAGGAAACAAAACTTAAGAATTAAAGAAGTCCAGTTTCTTCTTTTCTGCCTTTCGGGAGAACAATATAATTAGATATAATTATTTGGAAGAAGAACAAGGATTGTAATTCTAGTTATTGGTATGATATATGTAGTTCAGAAATACTGTAGAAACACTCTGTATAAATCAAGGACAAGAATATTTTATGGCCAGAGTTACAGAGTATCCTATTAATTCTGAACCAACCTACTATAGATTTGTTCTATTCTTTCTGTTAAATATTTTTTAAAACATTAAAATTGCACAGCAAAGACATTCATTAATTCTGTTGGTATACCCTTGTCTTTAGTTATCAAAAACTGAAGCCATACAATTAGAATAAATATTCAATATAAACCCATTTGGCTCCATCACTGTACAATTTCACAATGCTAATGGGGACTAATGATTTAATATTATTCTTCATGGAAACATATTGCCAATATAAAGCTAGCATACGAGGAAGAGATGCTATAATGTAGTATTTAATTTATGCATTTCTACTTCATTCATGGAGATCAGTAACATGAGATATCTGACATGCATTCCATGGTGAAGGCAAAACAATATACTTGCTTTGAATACATAGATTGAAAGGTAAGAATCTCAGCCTTGAAAAAAGTAGTTGAACAAAAATACATTAGCATTCCAAGTAACCTTTTAGTAGATACTGCTTTTCTGCATATCTGGATGCGCTCATGGCAGCAGCCTACTAGGTTATCCTTGCTATAGACTTCCATTGAACATAAAGATTTAGAAAGGTTGGATTGCTCAGGAAATATGTCCATAAGGAAGCTGGGGAAAAGAAAGTAATAAAATAAGTAACATGCACTCTCTGGAATATAAAGAATTATTAGAGAATTGACATTCCTGTGATCCTAGTTCACACAGAGCTCCCACTATGGCAAAATATTTCCAAAAAGGCATTAAGACTTGTAAACCTAATTTTGTATAGCTTCTTCTCTGGTAATATTACACTACTCACTAGAGCATAGAAAATATTTGCTAGACCAATTCTTGAATACAGTTCATCTGTCTGGAACCCGCACTGCATATCGGATATTAATACAATTGAGCGTGTCCTGAGATATTTCATGATATTCCACTCCTCTGTTCGCAACAGAATACCTTATGCCACCAGACTTGAAATTCTGGGCTTAGACAACTTAGAACTATGCTGCCTTTGGTATGATGTAAGCATAGTTCATAAAATTATCCACTACAATGTCCTACTGGTCAATTACTACTTCAGCTTCAACCACAACAATACACGAGCACACAATGGATACAAACTTGAAGTGAACCACTCCAAACTCGATTGCAGAAAATACGACTTCAGCAATAGAGTGCTCAATGCCTGGCATCCACTACCTGACTTTGTGGTTTCATCCTAAAATCCTCAAAATTTTAACTTTAGACTGTCTACTGTTGACCTCACCCCATTCCTAAGAGGTATGTAAGGGGCATGCATAAGCGCACTAGCGTGCCTATCATCCCTGTCCTAATGTTCCCTTTTATTCCTATTCATCTTATGTATTCAAATCATGTCTATACTTAATATATTATCTAATACATGCTTGACAAATGAAATTAATTAATTAATTAAATTAATAAAAACATTGCTTGAATAATCTGTAGAAAATCAAAATTTTAATTTGTTATGTTACATTTCATGGTTTTCTGAAGCTGCACTTTGTCATTATTAGCTTGTCTCTGCTTTCTAAAATGAAGGAGATTAGGTGGGCTGACTGACTTTGACCTTTCAATGGAAATACCTTTGGCATCTTCTCATATGAAGAAGACTGCTGAAGATTAGCCAAGTGGCTGATTCTACAATCAGTAGAGTATAGCAATTCCAATGAAAAGACTAGAAGTTGGGTTCTGGTGAAGTTCCATCAAAGATGAAGCTTTGTGGAAGCAAGGCAAGATCCTCTCCCACATTGAGACTTGTCATAGTGGTACTGAAGACTTGTAAAAACAGATAAGATGGATTTTTCATATCATATCTCAAGAGTAAAACAAGAGCTGTAAGATTTGTAAAAGCATCCTTATAGATATCTAGTGAGAAAATTGCTAAACCTTCTGTGAATTAATCAGGTCTCTGGACTGAAAAATCATTCTTTTTACAATATCTTGGCACAAAGCAAGTTCTTAATAGGTTTCTGTGCTCAGTAGACAAGCTTTTTGTGTTTGTTACACATGTTCTATAAAACTAAATACTTTCCCATTCTTGTGATCAATAAACTAACAGCAAACAATTATATTCCATCCGAAGTTTATACTGATAATATTGAACAGTTGTCAGTTTTTGCCATGAGCTTCTTTATTTCTATTAATTAGTCAGGTTTGATTGCCCAACTTCTACTGAGAAATAATAATCATTTCTATATTAAAATAATTGCTCCAATTATCAACCTATAGTTCAGATATGGCAAATAAATTTTGTACCCAATATTCCTAAATTGGATGTACAATATATTAGGAGTAAAATCTTTATTAAGGAAATGCAGAAAAGGAATTGAATTTTCAACCGTGGATGATTATTTTAATTGTTATCATTTAAAACACAAATATTTCTTATATCTAACCATCACTATCTATTTGTAATATTCATAAGCAACCTTGCTTTGAGCCATTGGAAGGTAAAAATAATTCAGCAAAATCAGAAACAGTAGGGATTCTAAGATTACAACAATATCTACAGAAAGGTCTGAGTTAGTCACCAGCATCATATACTTGAAACTAATTCAACCCCACAGATAAAAGTTAGGGTGATATTATGTGTCACATAATGATGGCAAGCAAGTGATGGATATGATGAAATTGGTACCAGTCACCTCATTATGGAAGCTGAAATCTTAAGACAGCTCAGTAATCTCACATGTTTTTTCAGGTTTTCTTTTTTCCCTTTTTTTGCATGTGTAATTTTTACTGAATATTTAAAATACAGTAATAAAAACTAATAAAACTAAACCCCAATAGAAAAGAAAGTAAAAAGAAAAAAGTGGAGAGAAATTAGAAAAACAGAAAGAAAGAAAAGTAAAAGAAAAGAGTGAAATAAAGAAAAGAAAATTAAATATGATATTATTTTCAATCTTCATCACAACTATAGATAGATTTGGTAGCTCTTTAACCCTATAAGCAGTGGTGGGATTCAACCAGTTCGCACCACTTCAGGAGAACCGGTTGCTAACTTTTTAAGCAGTCTGGCAAACTGGTTGTTGGAAGAAATCATTAGGACAGAGAACTGGTTGTTAAATTACTTGAATCCCACCATGCCTATAAGGTTACAAACTCTTCTTCAAATAAACCTTCCTTTATCTATAAGCAAGTCCATAAGATGCAACTTTTCATTTGAAAAGAAGAAAAAAGTACTTGATTTCATTTTAAAATTTGGGTAACTTTGGTTTCATTAAAGTTTTAAAATAATACATATTATTCTTTATATTTTTCTCATTTCTAATATCTCTTGTCTACTTTGATTTTGTAAATATCCTTAGTTAGCCATAAACATTGCTAAGTGAAGTGCTTTACTGCAGGTTGCCAAGGTCAAATAAAAAGGATTCTAGAAATGGCCCATGGAATGACTAACCTGATATACTTCAACAAATTAAGGTTCTTTTCCACTGCATTTTAATTTAATTTATATGTGTTCTTTTGTACAGACCCATAGCCATGATCCATTGTAAATCTGTCCTTTTTTGTCTGTTGCATTTCTCACTGCTACACACCTCTTTTTCTCTCTCTCCAGTTATGCAAAGAACAAAATTCGATGGTAAAACATGTAGAAGTAATGCCTAGTTTTATTACAGCTTCTGTTCAAAGAAGCAGCAAATTACACTGCACTCTTATAACAGCCATTAAAATATATGTTATGACTCATCAATCACAGAAAGTCTTAATAGATAAAAATAACAAAAGTTGAAATTGAGGCAAAAAAAACCCCAACCCTTTAAAACTATGGAGACTTTCTTTTTAATATATCTCTTTTTGACTCGCCTATGCCTGTTTTAAAGTTTATCATTTTTTCATCTTCTCTTCTTATTCTACCCTATCCCACCCAATCCAAGTATTAACTTTTAAGGACAACTTCTTCCTTAATGGTATGTATTGAAGGAAAACATTATTTTCCTCTATTGCTAACCAGTAACAAAGTCTTTAGTAAAAGGCTAGTTTTGATTTTTTTTAAACAATTTGTTAATATACAATTTATTATAATTTCAAATGAGCCTAAGTTTCTATATCACAGCATAAACCAATTGTCTTTACTTCAGAATGGAGAATGCATTTCCATTTCCAGAAATAAAATCTGTTCAGCTGCAGTGGTTCAGTGGCTTAATGATGCTGGAGATGTTCTCTGTTCCAGCAGTTTGAGTCCTAGCACTGCTAGGTGAGATCTTGTCACTCACCTTAGCTTCTGTGCAGCTAGCAGTTCGAACGCATGTTCTGTGCAAGTAGATAAATAGGTACCACTTCAGTGGAGAAATGAGTTCCTGGTTGTGATGTTTATTTGAGAGATGGCTCTGGGGAAGAGGGGGGGACCTTGGATGATGCTCAGGAAGAGCCACTTGTCTTTCTTTCTGGTGCGAAGCCAGATTGGCTTCCTGTGGTGTACCTTGGAAGTGCGTGAGTGTGTCCCACAACAGAGCTGGTAAATTGGCAGCCAAACCACTACTCTGCAATAGTATGGCAGTCTCCTGGCTAATGTAACAATGCCATACAATATTAACAATAACAACAACAATAACAACAATAATAAATAAAAAACTGTGCTACTCAGAACATCGTACATTTTAAGAAATTTGATACTAGGATGCTGGCAGCAACCTGTATCAAACATAAGTGCCAGTCAATGGTACTTGTGATACATTTTCAAATTTTCAGTTGACTGAGTTTCATGTTTAATGAATAAAAGAGATAATAATAATAATCATCAATCTCGGTTGACTGAGAGTTTTGAGACGAAAGGTACAATGAATTTAGTAGATTATAATAATTGTGATTTTACCAGAATATACAGTAGCAGTTTGATCTGTTTTTTTAAAGCGTTCTTTAGGCATATGGACCTTGAAAGACTGAATCAGGTTGAAGAAGGATTTATTTTTAATAGAATGTGAAGGTTACAATTTCTGTTAAATAAAAATGAGTGATTCTGTACACATCTTAGAGGTCCAAATCAAATAACCCCAAATATTCTTTAGTACCTTGTGACCAACATGTGATAGTAGGGGCTACAAAGTGAGTTTAGGATTTGGTCTGTGACCATTTTTTCTCTGCTTACTCTTTATCTAAGGAATTACTAACTTTAGTTAGTAAAATTGTTGTGGTTGGGAAAATTCTGTTAGAGGAGCAGAGATGAATTTGGAGAAGGTTTGTGATGATCTTTAATAAAACATAAATAGGAAAACATGGAAGTGTGAGAAAGAAATTAAAGATAGCTTTGCTTTGATTTCTTTTGTTAGAAGAGGATTAGAAAGGAAAATGTACTGAAACTTAAAAGAAAAAAACAATTTTAACAAAATTAAAGAGATAGAACCAGGCTCTGGCATCCACAGAACTCAAACCCAACCCTAACTATGACAGTGCACTCTTGATGCATTTTGGAACTGAGGTTATTGCTCTTACAAATTTGAACTGAACAGCTTCCAGGATCTTAAACTTTGTAAAAATGCAAATTGGAATGCCATAAAGAAACTGAGAGATGACCTTGTAACCTGAAGGAATAAACTGTGCTCCTTTTGAATAGAAGAATCTTAAGACAATGTAGCTTTTTTTGGATCGCACTTGCTAGATAAGAGAAATGTGCACTCCAGGACAAGGAAGTCAGGAGCCTCTCCCCTAGATGCTTATTAGTACACACCTGCTCTATTGAGATGCATTAATTTTCCATTTGCAACCTGATGTTATGTTATGTAAACACTGATACTTTAGTTTTAGGTAATTTTAAAAATTACATTTTTAAACAAATTGTTATTTTAGGGCAAGAAAACCGTCAATGCTGTCCCACCTAGAAGATAGACAATATGTCTACCTCATCTGCATATAGCGAGGCTGGGATTGAGTGGTGGGTTCCTAACGGAGCTCTCCTAATCGGTGATCCGGTAGCGCCTGCAGTGGGAGGCTCCACCCACCCATGCCAGGATGCTCTGTGCATGCGCAGAACCTTCTGTGCATGTGCAGAAGCGCCATGTGGGTGCACGTGGGCACGTGCGCGAACCGGTAGCGCCAAAAAGATAAAGCCGCTACTGCTAGGATTGTGCATTTTGCTAACATTGGAAATAGATGAGAGCATGAGAGAACTGAATTCAATAATGATTGAATTGATGTACAAATTAAAAAGTTTGGGACTAAAATACATCATAGTGTAATAATCCCTCTTTTGGTGGTACGGCTCCAGAAATGTGCTACCAAATAAATAATCTGAGGCCACTTTGCCTTCTTTTTCAGGGAGCACATACACAGAGCACAGAGCACATGCTCTTACATTCTCCTCCTGTAGGTTTTTCTATTCCTATAACACATTACTTCCTATATGTAAAATGGATGCTAAGCGAGATACAAAGTCCTTTATGCATTGTATGCCTGTGATCCTGCATCTGCTATTTTCCTCTGCAATATGAATACCAAGGAACAATTTATCACTGTTGTTTTCTCTGAAAGAACTGATTGTTTGTTAGAGACTAAACTAGATATAGGATACCAATATGACAATATGTATTAATTTATTGGGGGAGGGGGGTATTAACTTTTTAAAAATTCAAGATTTCAGTTTTATGCTCACAGCTACATAAAGACACAGAGAATTAATGCTACAAATACAATCAACAACAATATGTTAGTTATGGCTTGATTAATTCACTGTGGGACTAAAGCAGAGATTTAGATCTTGGAATATATATTTAGTGTCTTTAATGAACACCTTTCTTTTTAGAGAAAGAACTATTCTCTGGCCTTTCTATTTTGTCCTTCATATGAAATTTTACAGGTTTGGATAGAAAAATGTAAAATAAGACATGAGGTAGATGGTGAGCAGCCTGAGTTAAGCTTTACATAAAGAATTTGTCACTATGCAAAGAAATCAACATATTAATATTGAAAGTCTACCCATAGAGGTATCATATTACATGCCCAATCTCCTAGTCAGTTTGATTTGTTAAACATATTGTACAGGAAATCCTTGACTTATGACCACAATTGAACCCAAAATTTCTATTGTTAAGTGAGTTTTACCCCATTTTATGACCTTTCTTGTCACATTTGTTAAGTGAATCATTTCAGTTGATAAGTTAGTAACATGGTTAAGTGAATCTGGTTTCCCCATTGACTTGCTTATCAGAAGGTCGCAAAACCTTGGGACACAGTAACTGTCATAAGTATCCCAATCTGAATTTTGATTATATGATCATGATGATGCTACAAAGGTCATAAGTCACTTTTTTCAGTGCCATTGTAACTTTGAATGGTCACTAAATGAATTGCTGTAAGTCAAGGACCACCTGTATCCTAAAGAATACTAACTGTTAATTTAGTAATTAATTCTCATTAAATAGTATTTTCTGGAGGTGGTAGAAACTATGTTGTGAATAAAGAGGTTGCTTCCTTCCACTGTGACAGCTGTTAAATAAGAGTCTCTACAGTCCATTTGTAGCATTTCAAATGAGGTACAGTTCCTGTTAGGTTTCCATACTGAGGATGGAAGCTATGTTGTATGAAATAGTCTGGATGTTCTACTGATTAATGTTTTTTGCTAGGATTTTTTTTTTAATGATATGTGTGTACGTATGTTGTTAATAGGTCTACAATCAGTTTTATTTTTTCAAAAATATTGTCCTCTCAATGAGTATGTCGTGTTTATTGTTCTTATTTGATAGTGCAGTAGATCTCTGTCTTTAATCTTTTGTTCTGAGAACAACCAACATTCTTTCAGATGGTTGATCAAACTCTAGTCAAATGAGGCAATGACGTTTTCCCCTTGCCCAAGCAAACAGATGAAAAGTGAATTAAAATACTCTTCATTGCAGTTGCATCTCACCATGTTTTTTTTTAATCACAGAGGGATGCCAGTGATGTGCTTATTGGCAATACCTTAATTTTTTTATATATATTGCAGACAATACAATTCAGTGATCCAAAATTAGGCTGCCTGCTATCTGGTGATGCCTCATTCTTCTTACTCTTCCTGTTCAGTGGTTGGTTGGAGTACAATTATAGAATCCAGCCAAGCCGACGATTACATTCGAATGCTTTTCAGTAGGCTGACCTTTTCTTTCCTGCAATTAAATCACCTCTTCCTATCAAAAACTTCCTTGAGGTATTTGCCACCATTAGAGCTGAATAATAAAAACACTAAAATATTGAAAGATAAATAAAATAGCAATAATGGCACAGCAAGGAATGCGAAAACCTACTTTAGTCTTTTGAACCATGCAGCTTTCCAGCAGTGTCAGCAATTGGGACTTCAGGAGAGATCAGAAAAATGGCTAAATCAGGAACAGTTCTGTAAAGGTATTGTGCTAGCAACTTTCAATTAGACGGTGAGGCTTTAGGACTTGGCCTGAGTTATATATAGTGCTCTTCTTGATATTTTTTATTCCTCCTGTTTCGGAGCAAGATTGATATCGTATAATTAACTTCAGTTTAGGAGCATTGCCCTGTCTATCCTTAGGGATCTGATATAGGTTTTCACAATGGATATCAGGACACTTAGTTTGCTCTGCAATTGTAAATGAATGAATGCAATTCTCATTAACTGCATTACTATGCTGATTGGTTGAAACACAGTAATTAGTTGAATATACCACTCTTCCAGATTTTCAGTTCAATATTTTTTTTGGCTCAAGGCCTACATTAAAAAGCATTAAAATGCATATATTGGATTTGGCAAGACTGTGCAATATTTGTAACTTATGAAAAATATGCACAAATAAATGTGACTTTTTCAAAAATTTGCAGAATATGTGGCTGTTCGATGGAATTAACTTAATTAATTAAATAGGATGGCATGGAATCTGATCAATTTGCCCCTAGTTCATATTTGGAAGATGAATAACCGTTGGTACACTTTAGTGGCATGTCATTAGTTGTTTTTAGATACCCAAATAGAAGTGGTTTGTGCTGGAATCTACAATGGGATCTAGTTTAGTTCTGAGAGACAGCAGGTCTTCTTATATAAATAGTGGGAGCAAATGACAATTCAGCTACAACCTTAAACATTTATGAAGGTTTTGTTTGTTTCTTTTTTAAACAATCATCATGAAATTAAAACTGTAGTTATGACAAAGAAAATATTTCAAAGTGTAAAGGAAAGTGTAAAGGAAATTATTTTTAGGGAAATTGTTTTCTTTTTTAATAAGAAAGACAATGCACATAACTACATAGGATGGCAGGATAGCTTTTAAAACAACAACAACCAAAGCTTTCTCTTCTCAACTATACTTTTATTCTGCTAAGTCATTGCTGATACTATTTTACAGCAGTGATGTGCATTTTGTACTGATACATGCCATAGTATCCGTCTTATGAGTTTTACTGTTAAATAGAGTAACAAAAGAGGAAGTAAATGCAGTGATCGTTTGGTTTGATTTGGTAGGATAAGTGCCATTTGCATGCCTATTAAAATTTGTAAGCATGTTGGTAACACAGTCTTAGTAATTATTGAATTGTGTTTTGGAAAATATTAATTTTTTTCTGGAGCAGATGTGAGATTTCTTCCCCCTGAGCAGCAAGTTAAGATGTTTCATGCAGATGTAATCTAGAGTGGAAAAATAATGACATTTTATAGTATTTAAGCCATTAAACAGTTGGAGGATAATATACAGAAACACACACACACACACGCAAACACACAATCAGAAGTACAAATGAAACTCCAATCCACCAAGTTCTGTGGTCTTGCTCCATTTTTCTTACTCTAGTTTCCTATTAAACTTCAAACCTTATCTCCAAAGCATCTTCAGCAAACTGTTGTTGATGTCTTGATGTGCATATTTCAAAAGAAGGGAATAAATTAATTATGCAACTGGCATATTCTGTCCCATACATTCAAATCCCCCTTTTTGTCCCCACAAGTTTGCTTGTTTCTCAAATGCTTTTCTGAAAGTATTTCCTGATGTATTCTAGGCTTGTCAGACAGATAGACATAGAATTACTAAGAAATGAAAGAGATTACTATTAGGCAAAACTTTTCTAGACATTTAACCTACAAATAAATTACACTAATTTCCATTCAATAATTTGAGCTGGCCAGTTTAGTGATTTATCATCCTCTTGAAAGACTAACTATGCCATTTCCTGATTTCTTATTATTTCAAAGCAACCAAAATGACCACCAGATGGAATGCAGGTGAAGAAAGAATTTTGATTCCATCCACTTAATTTTTTTCTCACAATTTACATGGACTCTATTCTTCCTTTTGTTTTGTGGCAGATCACTTCCTACTTATATAGCCGTGATGGCGAACCTATGGTACGTGTGCCATAGGTGCCCCGCAGAGCCTTTTCTGCGGACACCCCAGCCATCACCCCAGCCCAGCTCCACCACACATGCACGTGTGCCTCTCCCTAGCCAGCCGGACTTCACGTCTCTGCTGCACATGTGCAGGGGTGCTTGCATTGTATTTTGGAGATGCATGCACGCCCCCGGTGCCCCATTTTGGGGCTGGGAAGCCTCCTGCACCAAGCTCGAAGCAAAAACAGGATGCCCCATTTTGAGCCTGGAAAGCTTTCTGCACCAACCTGGAAATCAAAAATGGGTGAGTGGGGGTGGGGCTCATGTACAGGGGGATACTCACATTGCATTTTGGGGTGCATGCGAGTGCATTTGCACTTTGGGCACTCAACACCAAAAAGGTTCGCCATCACTGTTATGTAGTCTACTGTTAAAAGAACAAAGTAGTGATGATGCAAGAAACTACTCAGCAGCCAGTCTTGCAAGAGGCATATATCCAAAAGTGCTTGAAAAGTGGGAACAAGCAAACAGTTTTTTTGTGACCCCGTTGTAAATTCAAGAGTGACAAGCTTGAACAAGATCCAAGAGAGTTGGGATCAAGCCAAAACATATCTTTTGGAAGAGGAAAGCTAGATGTCAAAGAGACTTTCATTGTGAAACTTGACAAATTGTTTGACATCCTCAACTGTAAGTGTCAAATTGTTCTGTGTGCCACATTCAGCTGCCCTGCTGGCTGCAAAAAAAGGTCACATTAACTATATCTGTCCTAAGGAGATGAAGATACCATTGAAGGAACTTGCTTTCATTAAAGGTCAGCAAGACAAGATTGGTTCTTTTGGATCGTACCAGATCGGTTTACCAGATGTGCCTGAGCAGAAACGACTAGTCAAACAGCAAAAGCAACAAGATGATGAGAGACAAAGGCTCACTAAATATAAGCAGAGAAGTATTCCAACATTTTGATACTGACAAATGAAGAAATGTATCTCTTATGATGGAAATGAAAGACAGATGATGAGGAAGAGAAATGTGACGGATGTTATGAAAAAGCCCTAGACCAAACACACGTGCCCTCTGCTTCAAAAGAAAAGACAGAATGCAATAGATTAGAAATAACAATGTCGCTATGAAGAGCATAAGATATGGCGTTGGTCTACCTGCCACTGTTGCCATCACCATAGCTGCCTTCATAGATGCTGGCTTGATCATCAAAGAAGAGACAAACCTTGTAGTTGACCACAATAAAGTCAAGAGAGCCCAGGAAAAATGCTATATCAAGAATTTGATGAGTTGTGTAAGAAGAGTGAAATAGGCTTTCACAGGCTTTTCTTTGACAGCCATATTGATGCAACTAAAGTTATCCTGAAAGCAAACAATTCAGACCAGCAATTCCCCAGTACCATCAAAAAAAAGAACATTGTTCTGTGTGCAGTGAGCTGGGTGAAAGATATCTTTATCATTTCACTCCAGAGAAAGGCTCAAAAAAAGGAAAACCTACGCAAATGATTGCAGATAATCTGGTGTATTTCATGAAGAAGAAAGACATTGACAAAAGCTCAGGGCCATTGGAGGAGAGTCTACAAATGTTAATACTGGCTGGGAAAGTGGTGCCTTGCACTGTGTGGAGGTCAAATTTGACCGGACGTTGGTCTGCGTGGTGTGTGCACTGCACACAAATGAGTTAGTCCCATGACACTTAATTACAAAATTGGATGGGAAGACTTTGTCTAACAATAAATGGGCAGGTAAAATTGGCAACATGCTAAACACTGCAAAAGAACTTGAACATGATCCTTCAGTCACCAGAGTTTCAATTGATGAGCCTCTCATTTCATTGAGCAACAGTGTTGTAAAGGATCTATCTACTGATCAAGCATATGGATATACAATCACACAAGCAATAAGAATAGGAGAAATTCCCAAAGATCTGGCTCTTCTGGAAAGTGGCCCAGTAAACCATTCACACTGATTGACAACTGCAAATAGGCTTTGTTAAATATGGGTTTCAAAGCATGGCTTTAAAGGCAAAACTTTTCCAAAACTTAAGAATGATAGTGGAATATATCATTGGTCTGTACTACCCTTGCTGGTTCCAGAGTAAAATATTGCTGGATTGAAGATTCGTGTCATGTGTTGTTCCAGATGCAGCATGTCAGACTGCAAAAGAAGGCTGTAGTAGATGCTGTAGATGCATTCAGCACTCAGCATAGTACACTATCAGTGAAATGAGAATCCAGACATTCTATGTTCAGATGACATTCAAGAGAGGAGAGCTGGTGTGCAAAAGATCATTGACTTGAGAGATGCAGATAATGACACATAGGGAGGTTTTTCTGTACACGCAAGAAAAACGTCTTTAATCAATGCCAGAGCATCCACTTTGCTGGAACTGATTGACTGGTCTGAAAGTGGAAATAAAGAAGTTCATTGATGAACCAGTGCAAGTACCACAGTGCTCCTGTCATGCCCAATCAATAGAGATATATGTGAAACAGGTCACAGAGGCAGCAAGCAGAGTGTCTACACATGAGAAACATGAGGGTTATATCAGAGGACAAGAAGCAAGCCAGCAGCTGATGTCAAAGAACAAATCAAAATAAGACTGGATGAAACTTGCTTAAAGATTTTTGTAACTCAGATAATTGCTTTCTGATGCTAATTTATGATTCCCTGGATTATTTTTTGCTTAGCTAGATAAGATTCATGCAGAAAAAAACTTTTTTTTGTTTAGCACAATGTGTAATTTTGAGATCATAAAGGTAACAGTATTTGGGCTACAGGATACTTTTGTAGGGTATGTGATGAGATATGGATTTACAATACACCAAGCTAAATGTTGTGCAATCTGAAAAAATAATAGCAGATTTTAATAATAGCATATATTTTTAGAACCACTCACTGAAAAAAATTGCTAAAATTAATTTTTACCCCATTAAATGATATGCACTACAAAGCCTTTGGTAGTTGCTTCTCACCACACTTGCAATTCCAGGTTGGAAAAACATTGAGAGAAAAGTAGGCCCAAATCAATGATTTTTTAAAGGATTGGTTTGTTATTTATGTATTCATGATTTTACCCCATTAAGGGCATTAAGGGCTTTTATGACTATATTAAAATTGGCTGATGTTTTAGTGAGAAATTTAGTTATTGCCTGAATATGTTCAGCCAAGGCAAAATCAGTTCAGATTTCCTGAACAAAGTTAGTATTTATTTATAACTAGTAGCACTGATGACTTCCCCAAATTAATTTTCTTTAAATTAAGTGCAGAAATTCAACAAGGGCAGCTCAGGGTCCGCTACGGACCCCCGGTTGGGTAGAGGTTCCGATGGTCTCCGGGAGCTCTCCGGAGACCGTCTGCTCGCCTCGGCAGACCACGCCTTCTCCCTATCTTTCTACTTCTCTTAGCAATAGATGACCCATTATTCCTCTACA
>JANHFT010001954.1:90463-109142 GCA_032467955.1 Pseudoxenodon macrops | reverse complement strand
CGGACCCCCAGTTGGGCAGAGGTTCCGACGGTCTCTGGGAGCTCTCCGGAGACCGTCCGCTCGCCTCGGCAGACCACACCTTCTCCCTATCTTTCTTCTTCTATTAGCAATAGATGACCCATTATTCATCTACATTTTTTGTGATTTCCACCTAGATGCCTGGAGGATGTGCATGGCAATCATTACTTAATTGTGCAACAGAGTATCACAGGGTGATTTAAAGAAAAAAATTAATGCAGAAAAATATACACAAGGATAGCAGTGGCAGATTCAGATAATATTTTATTGTTAATTTAGTGACTATTCTCAAATGATACGCAATCAAACACTGCTTGATTTTTGGGAGGGGGGTGCTATTGGTATTATTGTGACATATTGAAAAGCTAGTTCTTCCTCATATCAATGGAGACAAGGATGTTTATACAGCCATTTCTAGCTGACCATCTAGTTCAGGGGACAATGGAGAACCTTGAAGAACTTTCTTCAAATAGCCGAGTATATTATTGGGAACTGGAGTATTTTGCTACAAAAGGGATTCTTTTAAAGTAATAAATAACAGAATGAGCATCTGTCACTTCATAGTTTGACTGTCCTGTTTGTTTACTTGCTTAAATAAGTGGTGGTGGATGGGAGAGGCTGGACTGAGTAGCATAAATTCCTCAGACATGAATTCAACGAACACATCTTTCCTGCTGTGTTCATTTTCTCTAGGCATTTGTTTGCCCCCAATCCAGCTATGTGACCTTTTGACTTGAACCCTAAGATCAAGTCTTATCTGAGCAATGAGAGGGGAAGGTTAGATAACTTAACGGAAATCAGAGTCCTAAACAGTATCTCTAAATTAAAAATACATTTGTAATATTTTTACACAATAACGTCCATCAGTAAGTTATAATTTATTAATGACTAACTCACCCAATGAATCAGTGGCATTAGTTGTATTGATGACACAGTGCTGAGAATTTCTCAAAACTATTGTTACTATAACAAATGAATCTTTTACTCCTGAGGAAATTACCTAAATTTTCCTCTTTTTTTTTTTTACTTTAACTTGTTAAAACAATAGTTACAGCTATCATAGATGAGTCTTCGGTGAAATAAAGTTCCTTTCATTCATATACCTGAGGTTTGGAAAAAACCTGTCATCTTTTGTTTAACAGCCTCATTGTGACACATATGATTCAGAGGTAGACCACTGCTGCTTTATGCTGTCCCACATTAATAACGTCTAATTAACTTTCTCTTGAACCATCTCAACTGGATAACTTGATCTTTATGTAAATTTCTTCTCCATAAAAATGTAATCCAAATGCTAATCTTTCTCTTCTCATTAGAAGCAATAAAAGCATTTGCTAAAATTGAACCACCTATTTTGATAATACTCTGGAACAATTTCTGATCTAAAGCATGTTAATAGCAGGTTTGATAGAATGGTAGCAGGGTACAGTTTTATTTTCATTTTAAAAGCTTTGGAGGAGAGACAGTAGCCTAAAGAACTGCAAAATAAAGGATTTAATAAGTATTAAGACAATGAGCAATTTAACACTTTCTGAAGCTTCATGATGAAGTTTCTTCTGAGACTATTCATTGTATGCCCTCATTATATTCGCATGAAACATTCCCTGAAACAAAAACCAGAAACAAAAACAGAAATCACACACACACACCAGAAATAGTATAGGTCTCCTATGAGAACAGGGATTGGACCAGGATTGGATCTCCAAGGTCTCTTCTAACGCTATTACTGTCACTGTTGTATGTGTGTGTAAGTAAAAATAATATAACAGGGCATGTTCTGCCATCCACTCTAGCAAAACAGAATGAATCTGATCTTTTCATGTGTCTATGTTTGACACTGCATAAATTGGATGTGAAATGAACAAACAGATAAGTCACTTTCCCAATGGAAAGGATGGGTTGTGACTAGTTTAAAATAGTCAGTCTAAGTCTAAATGTTTTTGCTTGGTGTGAGGTTAATGTTTCATATGAACCCGGCTATTGTGGCTTATTAAGGATATTTTATGGAGATTGTTGTTTTAGAAGTTTGTCTTTTCAGTACCCTGTGGTTAAAACAAATATGGCTTAGCCTAATGTTTTGCCTCCAAAGGAAATATTCACACTTACTGGATCAATTATATATTTGCTTGCACACATTTGTACAAACATTTAGGATGACACACAACCTTGTTGGCTTGACATTCTGGCCATTAAAATTCCAGATTATCTAGAAAGCACATGTTGAGAAAAGCTAGCCTTGACAAATGACATCATCTTAACAGTAATCAGGTGGATTTTCAATTTTTGTCTACTGTATGTAACTTTTCTATACAACTGATAGAATGCAGCAAGAGATCCTTTTGATTGTATGGCAACTGAACCAGGGGTGAAATTCACAATTTTTCCCTACTGGTTCTGTGGGTCTGGCTTGGTGGGCATGGCAGGGGAAGGATACTGCAAACTGTCCATTCCCAATCCACTCCGGGGGAAAGGATATTGCAAAATCTCCATTCCCACGCCACTCTGGGGCCAGCCAGAGGTGGTACTTGCCGGTTCTCTGAACTACTCAAAATTTCCCCTACCGGTTCTCCAGAACCTGTCAGAATCTCCCGAATTTCACCCCTGAACTGAACTCTGGAGTCTTACATCTCAATATATAGCAATATATTAACAGTTAGAGAGGGTGTAAAACAATATGAGTATAAAAGTCAAATATGAGTCAGCATATTGCCCCAACAATCTGGGTCTACATTTTACCAACCTTGGAAGGATGGAAGGCTGAGTCAACCTAGAGCTGGTCAAGATCTGCATTCTAACATTGCATTCTAACACTGCACGACTAAAGCTCATATATGAAGAAAACATTGCAAAAATAGAATAATAGCTCACTCTCTTATCCACTTCTATATACTTCTTTCTGAAGGCAAATAATGGAATGTAAACTGTTCCAAAAAGAAGGCAGGGCTTCTGAACCTCAAATGATTGTGCAGGAAATGAGTTTTTATTTCATTCAGTTTGCACTGCCAAATATAGAAGATATCAAAGCTATCCAAATTTCATTTAACACTTAAGATGCAGAAGCCTTGATCTACCTGTAGTAAAATGCACATAACAAAGATATAAAAATATACCAATCAAATTATATATATAGAATAAATAGTTACTAGCTTGTTTATACATACATACTGTACATACAATATGTCTGTATGTTTGTATTCTAAAAACATTAAAACATGTTTTCTATATTGCTTTACTTTACATTTCTGACAATTTAAGATAATGAATTGCCTATTTTTTGCAATCAATGCAAACATCTTGTACCAGTCTGCTTTAAGTGTAATATTAACTGTGAGTTTGACATTTTTCTTTCATTGATTCTCATACTGTTGCATGCCAATTTTTGGGATGCAGTTGGATGCAATTCTGTATCCATTTAACCATAATATAGACTTTCTTTCTTTACTTTCTGAATCATGTTTAACAACTGATCAATAAGCCCCAATAAACTGAATTTTGTGCGATGAGTTGTTTTTTTAACACAGTCAAATCTCTCAGTATTCCACTTTGTTTTGGTAATTCCTTTTGGACTCTACAAATTGTAGATATTGAAAGCAATGAGATGATTCTGCCTGTACTGCAGAGAGAATCTCAAAAGATTTCATCTTTGTCTTATTAATAATGACACTTTGCAATCTATATGAATTATTGCCCTTTCGCTGATTCAATCTCTTTGTACATTCTTTCATGAAAATATATGCTGCTGCTGGAGTTGCAAAGG
Organism: Pseudoxenodon macrops; assembly: GCA_032467955.1. NCBI lineage: Eukaryota > Metazoa > Chordata > Lepidosauria > Squamata > Pseudoxenodontidae > Pseudoxenodon > Pseudoxenodon macrops. The sequence goes on along the minus strand of JANHFT010001954.1, from coordinate 105,367 downwards.
TACTTACGTCTGTACTTACACTTTCTCTCTCTTTTTGTTCTGCTGCTTTTTGTCCTGTGCCACATCATCCAGTCATCCCTATCAATCATTTATATCTAGCTTGGTGCTGACACTTTGAGTGGTGGCTGAAGTTATGCCGTTCGTCAATACTTTTCTCAGGGTCACATACAAATTCAAAATTAGCTTTTCCCTCTGCTTTTCTTATAACGTCTTTTAGATCTACAGTGAGTAAGAGTGAGAGAAGTGTTTCAATGAGTACAAGGATATATTTGAAGAATACTTAAAAAAAAACACTAAAGCAGCATTTGAGAATGATACTGAATGACAGGTGAACTGATGGTCATTAGTGTAAGTCTGGCTATTGTTTTGGGCAATCAGAGATCCTTTGTCATCAAGTAGGGGATGTGTCATAGTTGTTCTTGATTTCGCTGAAATAGGTAGCTTGGAGGTACCAATACAATTATTAGTCACTTGTCTTTAATAAATTGGTGGGCAGAATGAAAACAGAATGTTGTCTGTGATACAACATTGTACTCAATTTTCCTTTGAACAATCCCCCTTAAATCCATCTGTTGGTTGGGATGCAGTATCATCAATATGTCACCATATTATTGGTATGTGAAAAAGACTTTCACAAACAAGGCAATGCTGCCTAAGGAATGATCAGATAAGAGAGGGTGTAGCCCACAGCTGCATAATGGAAGGGGAAAAGAGTTTCAGAATGCTCCCTAACTTCTCAGCGTGTAAAGAAACTGGGGGATTTGCACAATTTTCAGACTTGCACAATTCTGTTAATATAGCTTTACAATCAAGTAAAAGTTGCTCATCTGGTTTGTTTCCTGTTTCATATATCTGGGAGAGCTGACCCCAATCTTGAAAGTAGAAATGTCTTGCATTTTCCTTATGGGCTGAGAAATTAGGGAGGATCTTTTCTTAACCTATTTATCTGTCCTGTCTGCAGTTGTGAGCTACGCCTTCTCGTATCTGATTATTCCCTAGGCAGCATTTCTTTCCCAGGTCTGCCAGGGTCATTTCCACACACATTGTAGGAGGACACCACATTGGAGAAAGCTGAGCAGTTATGCATATTGGGATTGCCACTTTCCCCCCAAAGTTAATCAGCCTAGAATCACCCTAATAGAGAAGGCAGAATAGCACAGAAACTGGAATATATGATATCAATAGGGAAAGCAAAATAAGGTAAATAAATAATAAATAATAATAAATAGTAAAATAAGAGAAATTAAGAATGACAAACTACTTTGTGATAAATGGGTTCCCACTTGAAAAGCTTTAACAAGGGGTCCTTTAATTAGAGTCACTACTTTTTTCACCAGTGCCAGGTGCAAGCTTCTAATTGCATTTGCCAGAGCAAAAGTAAATTATATTCTCTTGATATTCTTTTCCAGTGGAAAAAGCACTTTCCATCTGCCTCAGTTGCATTTGTGTATTTTCAGAAGCTATTCAAGTATCATAAACTTCACAATAGAAAATGGTGCTGCTTCCAAAACATGTTCAATTTGACCCCAAGAAGTTTGTTTTAGATAGATCTAATCATGTTCATCGATCTACAATGTACGTTTTTATCTATGTGGGTATATGGAAGCAGGCACTTATTTGAAAATGATTAAATACAAAAGGGCATATTGAGATATAAGCTATGTATTTATTTAAGCCCTAATATAGAATTCTACACTGTCCTACATAAAACTAATTTGCATAAATTTAGCTTGTTTCTACTTCATACCTTAACCATTACACCAAACTGGCTCCCAACCACTTTTTAAATCCTTACTTATTGAGTACAGATGTGTGCAAAGGATTGTATAAATGAGTTTGACTAAACAAAGTACAGATAAGTGCATTAATCAGGGAACATACCCTGTGCACCAATCATGCTATTTCCTTAAATTGATGAAATCAATCAGTTTCATGAGAAATAGAATTTGAATCAAGTTATCTTCACCATGTTCACAACCCTTTACATTTCACCACAGTAGTTTATAACCAGGAAATAATGAAATTTATCATTATCTTTTTTCCTTTAATTTCACTATGGTTCTGAAATTAGGTTTAAGTATATATAACTGTATACATAAAGTTTATATTATTCTTGCTCCATTTGCTTTGTTATCTAACAGAAACAACCATGCTTTTGAAAAACATTGAAACTAGAATCATATATACTACTACCATTTCTACTGCAAATAATACTTTAGAATACTCTAGACTTAACAACTGTCAGTAAGAAATATAAAGAAAAATGGAAGTGAATGTGGCAGTAGAGAGTCACAAAATACATAATTCCATTTTAAATTGTTTTTATCAGATTTTATCAGATTTTAGTAATAATTGGTGTCTGGAACTCTGCACTTTGATATGGCCTAAGGGCTAATCAATAATGTAAAGTAAGTAGTAGACAAAGACATACAAACAGAAGTAGAACAACTGTGGCAAAGGGAGCAAAGATAGTACCGATAGTAATAGACAACTTCAGTGCAAACCCAAAGCATTTGGCACACACTTGAACACCATTGATATCGAAAAAATCACTGTCCAGACAATTGCAAAATGCAGTTTTACTTGGCACAATTTACATCCTGTGATGATACCTTTAAACACCATTAAACAACATCTGCATCTGCCAGATCCTTAAGAATGACCTGATAGGTGTATTAAAATGCTAAATTCACTCTAAACATCTGGATAACTATGCTACAAACCATAACTGCTGTAAGGTTCTTGTGGAGTTATATTTCAAAGACATTGACAAAAATAATAATGTGTAAAACTACTGATCTTTCCAAAAGAGTGTAAGACTCTATCAATCTTCTATCTAGGAATCAGTCACCTGTAAGTTGTTTACCTGTAAGTAAAGCTTTAACTTAATCTTTTTGGCTTGTCTTTTAGTTCATTTCTGCATGTGGAAACTAATTCAGAATCTGCCTCTTCTGATTCAGATTTTACAAAAAAAGAATTCTGCTTTATTACTCATCCATTCTCAAACTCTGTATGACTGTCCATCAAGTTCATATAAACACTAAATATCAATTGGAACTAAATAGTGTCTTATAGTGATCCACAACATAGCTACCATTGTGCAGTAATAGTTACTCAATTTTCTCTCTGAAACAATCCCTGCAAGTGGTAGTGTAATTTCTTTAGTACAATGTCCTCAGTCTCATGCATATGGTCCAAATAATTAATGAAATCCAATGAGAGATTAAGCAAGACCAACAAAATAGTACCCCTATTGTCTTCTATCTTTGTCTTCTAGGAAGTCATCAATCATTTTAATGAAGGCTAATTTTATTTCCAAAACCTATCTGAACACAGATTGACAAGGACTGAGATTATTGGCTGGATAATTAGCAATATCTGCTCCAGATTTTCAGGCCTCTAAAACTGAATCACACATAGAAAGAATTGACCAAATAATGCACTGCATACCTTCCTATCTCCTCAATCATCTTTAATTTCAAGATATCTCACAAGTCCCAACACTGAGTTTTCTAGAACAGGTATATGCAGGTTGATGCACTCCTAGATATTTGCCTGGACAGCTACTTGAAGATCTAGTGGAGTGCACAGAATAATTCTTGATGGCATTCACTGTATGTAGCAAAGTGTACCTTGTCAACCTTATGATGAGTCCATACATCATTTGTACTCCAGCTATCTCATGTCTTATTTTATTGTCTGGAACTTCCATAATACCGGTACCAAAAAGAGCATGCAGGGCATTTTGTAACAAAAAGAACAAAATATAAAATGTTTTGAATGTGTAATCAAAAGTAAAAGTGTTCTAAGTAGCAAAACATGCTGAAGATTGCCTCCATCCAAGCAGGTCTGATTTTAACAAACAATAATCTAACATACACAATGAAATTTGTATATTCTTCTTTCTGTTGCAGAAGAAGAATACTTGTCACATGTCAGTTGAATAAATTTGCATTTAAATTGCACAGAAATTCTACAGATAAATCCTTCTCCTTCTGGTGTGTATCTTAGTTTTCTTTCTTTTTTTAAGTAGCTATAAAGAATTCATTCACATCTCTACCATTCAAAACAATTAATAATGATAATTATCATACTCTTTCATTGAAAGCTGAATTGTTTCTTAATTAACATGAATGGGCTATTAAGGCATTGATTGAACAGATAAAATAAGTTAAGCATAAAGATTGTTATGCTTATGAAATACTAATTAAATGGCTAACTAATTGAATCCATAGCAATCTTGTCAAATGTCAACTTAAAAGTCAAGTGTGTTTCAAGATTATTGTTTTGCATATTTTACTCATAGTGTAATAATGTCACAATCTTTGCCATACTCCAAAAAATTATTTAGGAATTCTGTAGCAAAAAAAAAAATAGATATTCCAGAGAAAGGATTTTATCAAGCTATAGTATTCAGCTATAAATAACATATATTGACCAGAAGAATGGATTCCTTCTGAAATCAATCTGCATCAGAGAAGTTTTTGCTAGGGCAAAACTGAGATATTAAAAAGGATGAAAAAGAAAAATTCTGATGTATAAATAATACTGAATTTAGGGCACATATTTCTGAACCTATAGATAGAAATTAGGACAGGAAGGATGACTATAGATAAGTCACAAAATTATAAATTGTAAATTAGCCTCTAAATTAAGTAGTCTATGTGTTTTAATAACACATACTTAATTTAGAGGTTAATATACAATTTATAATTCTTTTAATTAGTTTTTTGTGGATTTTTTTCATTTTATACAGGACAGAAACATCTGCTTAATTTCACCAAAGATAGGAAAAATATTACATGAACTAGAGGCCTACAAGAACACTTATTTATCTGTACATCCAATTCATGTCTTAGGAATTCGTAAATGAGTCAATTATATGCGCATATTAACTTCTGTATGTAACATTTAACAGGTGAGAACCAAGGGGTATTTTTGTTCCTCCATCATAAAAAGAAGATTTTGGTCAGCTGCATGAATAAGAACACAAAAATATATGGAATTACAAAAACATTCCACATGTTTTTGTAACTCCACATACTCTCCACAGTGAGTAGAAAATATGAAAATTCTTTAAAAATGTATTGTCTGTAGCAAGAGTAAATATAGTCTGGTAACTTGATTTAAAACAAAATATTTTTTAATTAAACATATGTTGCAAAAGGCGTATTGAACAGCTTAGCTTCGTTCATTGATTTGAATCATTTCCAATGGCCTGTTTTAAAGTCTATTTCCTGTAAGGGCAGAAAAAATGGACTGGGAAGATCATTTTAGGTTAACAATGTTTCTTGGAAAATTTGCATGCATCTTTTAATTTTTTTTAAAAACATGGGCACATATAAATATGGGCTTCATTGATGGTAGAATTCAGAAATATACTCCAGAAGGAAGATGTGCCTACTGATTTATTTTATTCATTTACACTGTATAATTGTTTCTTTCCATGAGATAAACAGGTAGTTCTTGTCAGATTGCATCTTTTGTCTGGAAACATAATTGATTAGTACTTATGGAATGTTCTCTCTGATCACACTAGCTCATCCCGAACAAGAGAGGGAGTCTTTAACATAAGAAACAAGTCCCCATAGACAAGAAATGTATCATGAAGTATGCATGGCTTTCACAGTTAGAATAATAATAATGGGAAATTTGGTTCAAAAATCAGTACAAATAGTACTGAAAAATACCTGATATTACCTGGAATATCACACTTTTTATCTGTAGGCAGGAATTAAAACATGACCATTCTTATTCAGGAGGAGAAAAACTTAATTGGAAAATAGAGTCAGAGAAGAAATTCCTAGAATGTTTTTAATAATCATAATCGGAGGTTACAGGAAACATTTGCAACAAATAATTTAGTCTAGCCACTTTTAGCGTAAAAATGGGTTTCAATCTTTCTCATGTCTTTAGCATTAAGTTAAATAATAATATCATTAAAATATCATCATTGTTGCAACCAAATTGTACCCCTGAAAACAAATCTAGTAGATTTTCTTTGATTAAACAAGTATATTCTAATATTGCAATTTTCAATCTTCTCTCTACCATAAGAGAAGTGTGTTCTACAGCATGAATTCAATAATTAATTACGCTTATGAATCAAATGTACCCGCTCATATACTTTTAAATTTTGCTATTCCTGTTTTGGTTGAACTACCAAAATGTAGCTCAGAAGATATTCCTAGTGTTCTCCATTCCCAATTTACCCTTGAAAAAGAAAGCCTTCCTGAAAATTATTCCACCATATATGTGTTAATAGTTATCATACATTACACCATGGTACAGAATAAAGTTAAACCCAGGTTTTATGTACTGTATGTACTCTCTGTAGGATGATGGTATTTAGTTTAGATCAGGTATGGGTCGTAACTTACCACGCCACCGGTTAGTTTTCTCCCACGCTGCGTAGCTGTGTCTCATGGCTGTGCACATGCTTCGCAGTACAAAAAAATTCCCAAAAAATTCCCTCCCCAAAAAAAGGCCAAAAAAAAGATAGTGACGCATGCACAGTGCCAGAAACTCGGCTTCTGTGCATGTGCAGAAGAAGAAAAAACCGGGGGGAAATTCAAAAAAAAAGATGGCGGCATTCACAGACCAGAACCGGTTCTGTGAGGTCACCAGCGGCCTACTACCTACTCTATAGAACTGGTCTGAACTGGTAGGAACCCACCTCTGGTTTAGATGTCCTATATGGAGAACTCCCAGTGTAAAGCATACACTCTGTTTTAATTTTGGTGTCTTTGTGCATGGTTGAAAAAAAAGAATAAAAGACATAATACATAATTAAGAAGGTCTCTTTTAGAATCCTGAAAATCCTTGGCCAATTACTGATAAATAGTATTTAAATGTACAAATTCATATAATGTACTATAATAGTATTATTGTATACTTTTGATGTTGGATTTTTAAAGTGTCAGTAACTTTCTGCCAGAGCAGATATGAAGGAAAGAAATTATCTGTGGCATTCTTACATTCTGTTTTTTTTATTGTTATTTTTTAAATCTATATTTCAATACAGATAACAATGCATCAAGGATAAAATCTTCCTCTTCTTGTTTTCTTCTCAAATTTGGCCTCTATATACTACTATAATTCAGCTTTTGGCCCCCTTTAAGATGAAAATATATTTATTCCACTCAGCGAGGCATTTTTCAATTACAATATTTCTTTTTAAGGCTTTTCTTTGCTAGATTTTAATTTTTTTAAAATTATTATCCTTAATGATAGTAATAATTATTAATAATCTCTCAGCCTTAAATCATGATCCTTTTCAACTTGCATCCTTTCCCGATTCATATAAATAAACTACCCAATTGCCCAATTGTTTTAACTTTTCTTCCATTTCCTTCCTTCCAAAACTATTTAAATCCTTTGTAATCTCTTAATTTCATATTCTGCTCAACTATCCCCTGCAACCCATTTTTATTACCAATCCACTAATGCTTTCAGAAAATGCATTACTAATTCTAATTGAAATATTTAACTTTTTAATGTCCTGGATATTGAAATGATACAGGATATATAAGGTTTCCCTGATTGGTTTATGCATTGTGTTTAAAAAAAATAAAAGTTGATTTATTTGTTTGTAAATATAGAAGACTGTCTCATATGAATAAACTCATGATTATACCATCTTAAAAAGAACAAATATTTCTCAGTTGGGTTTGTTTGACTTGAAGATGTCATGTATTCTTCTGGGCCAGCCATTCTTCTGAGCTTTGTTTGCCAAATCAAATTAAACTCAAACTTGCAGACATTTTTACATATGATTATTTTTCCTCTGAGATAATCTATCATAGTAGAATATGTTGTACAAAAAGCTAACATTTATTTACTGCAGCCACATTTCAGTTCTTAGTCTATAATGACATAGCAGCAACATCTGCAGCTCTTTTGTAATTTGGTGGAATTGGGTAAAAATAACCAGAGTAGTAGACAATTTATTGAAGATAAATTGCCAAGGTTTACTTAAATACATTCAATACATTTTTTAAATAGTTTTTCTGTACCACGTTCAAGGCAGAGATAAGGAGGAAAAGACACCAGCTTTCAAGTCATCCAAGCAAAGAATATATAAAGATATTTTGCTGAACAAATGTAGGACGTCTTGATTCAGCACAACTTAAAAATAAAATTTTATTTAAAAAAATAAAAATATGTTTTAAAAGTTAGTTTTTATTTGACATGGTACTGAAGAATAACCCGACTTGTTCTTTTGGGGAATATGATTCAAGAATATGTATTGGACTGATTAATTCTTAACCAGTCTGAGAATACATAGAACTGAACTGATTTTCAAATGATGTTGATTGGATAAAGATAATACATTATTTCACTGATGTAAAGCAGGAGTGCCAAACTTGTGTCATCACGGCATCATCATGTGATGGATTACAACTTTTTCCCCCTTTGCTAAACTGGGCATGGGCGTTGCCAGCACGTGATGCATCCAGCCTGAGGGCCGCGAGTTTTACATCCCTGATATAAAGCAATAAAGTTGAGACTTGTGGTAGGCCACATTATAGAAGCTAAACAAGTAAATTATGCTCAGACTAATAAAATAAAATTTGACAATTGTGAATAAGAAAGAAAAAAAAGTCATATTAGTAGACATTGCAGAGTCAGCAAAATTGAAGAGAAAGGACTGGAGAAAAACAAATACAAATACCTGCAAATCAAAGTGGAATGACTATGGCAAAAGAAAGCAAAGATAGTACCAATAATAGGAGTCTTGCATGCAATCCCAAAACAATCTACAATCCCAAAATAATCTAGAGTGTGAACATGACCAGTCCAGCCCATAATAGGCTCAGAGTTGTCCCACAGGGCTGTCCCAGAGATGGTGAGGGAACAGCCCATGCTGCACCAACCCACCTCAGCCATGCCCACCCAGTCAGATGCAACAACCAGACCACATACCCCGGGGCTCCCCAAGAGCAAACAAAACCTTGATACAGCCCGCAATGGGATCAAGTTTGACACCCCTGATCTAGAGAATCACTTGAACACCATCAACATTGATCAAATCACTGGCAATCAATTGCAAAAGGCAGCATTAATTGGAGCCTGTTATGTCCTGTGATGATAGAACATAACAGGTTTAACATCATCAAATGTGAAGATCTGTCTATCCCAGGTCTTTGGGAAGGGCTCGATAGGTTAGATAAGAATGCTAAATCTAGTGTAAACATCTGGGTGACTGAGCACTGAACCAGAATTTAAAGAATACATCTCATTATGGCCAGCTACTTATGTTAATGTTAGAACAATAAAATAAACAATACTTTATTTTATTTATTTATTTTATTTGTCAAGCATATATAAGCTTACAGAGAAAGTATAAACGTGATTGTGAATACATGAATGTATAAACATGGTTATGAATACATGATATGGTTACGAATACATGGAGACATTAGAATAGGGACGATAGGCATGTTGGTCTCTCCATCCAATTTCATGATTGGTTGGTCAGTTTATAAGAATTATAAACTGCCTCATTCTAAAGGCACCAAGTGATGAATAGTGGTTGCCATATTGCATATTATCTACAACAATCTCAAAACCATTGAATCTCCAAACACCTTCAAAAAAATTTATGTACACTGAGAGCACATGCACCAAAGACAAATTCCTTGTGTGTCCAATCACACTTGGCCAATAAATAATGCTATTCTATTCTATTCTATTCTATTCTATTCTATTCTAAAAAGACAGAACGTTTTGAAGCTAACCGATTTGGTACAATACTTTGTAGCAATTCACTACTTTGATGAATGAATTAAAGCTTAAGTGTTTTGTAGCATATAGCTGAAACTCTGTATTGTTTTAGGAATCAGAAAATTTTCAGATGGAATTAAAGATTTATACCTCAGTTGCAATAATGAATTCATATTTAGTTTGATGCTTGGGAATTTTTTCTTTCTGTCAGGAGTGAAAACAGAATTTTATTCAAATGTGATGAAATTCTTGAGAACTTTATACATTTCAATATAATATTTATTTTAAATTATGTATTCAACATTAAGTATGTAGTCATTTGTTAAATTACGATCATACAATTAGTAATATTTGAGAAGCATTTAATCTAATGCTTCTATTTTCTTTACAAAACCAGATGATTTTTTTTAAACTGTCTTTTGAAACTTTATATCCAGGAGAAAACAAAAGAGAAAAATATATTTAGCCTCTCATTCCTGAGTATAAGAGAACACTTGATATCTGAATGCATTTGTCACCTGTGTCTTTCATAATATTTCCATCAATTTCATTGCTTCATAATCCATTTTATTTTCATGTACAATTTAAAAAAAGTAGTGTCACATTTATTTTTCTGCATGGGGTATATTATGAGTAGCTACTCATAGTATACCCACAAAGCATTCTCTGTCTTCTATTAGGGACTACTGTCAAGTTAGACTCTGTTGTTTTACACTGATCAAACTGATAATAGAGAAGATAAAATCAGTTCCAATGTAAACACTTATAGGAAAACAGCTGAAATTGAACTACAATAGAAAATTACTAACTATGCATTTGTAAAATGCATGGATTTGCTAAAGAACTCATAGATGGCAATAAAGAAAACTAAACTACAAGATCTCTAAATTATTTGGGATGATAACAAATGGTCTGGAGATAAGAAAAGAGATGAAATAGATATTGTAATATGACATTTTGGGAATTTTTTCCTTTTTCTTCTTCTCACTTCCAAATAAAATTACTTGTGTTTTTGTGTACACATCCATACTACATACAAATATTGGAAATATTGACTTTTACGATATATATTATTTTGTGGTCTTTCTAGTAGGAATGACTCACTGAATAAGAAGTCAGTCTAGCCTGAGATTGTTTATTCTGACAAGCAGCAATTTTTTCCCCTAGGTCTACCTAAATATTAAATCTGAGGCAATCTGCAGAAATAGCACGAGCTGCTAAAGTGAAATATACCGTACAAAGATATATATGCATGCTCTATAAAATAAATGGGTCCCAGGTACATTATTTTGTGTGCCATTTATTATTCATCTGTCCTTCCAATATTCAATAAAAGTAACAGGTTGTTTCCACAATCCTCACTGGAATTTTCAGAGCATGCTTGGGATGAGCATGTATTGAATTATACAGTATCTTTATTTTATCAAATATCTCAAAAGTTAAAAAGCAGGTGATTGATAAATGATTAATTCAAGAGTTAATAACAAAAAGTCATGGTAACAGTAACACATTATTTAAGAGCTTTTCAATTTATGCTAGAAAATGTTTGCAAATAGAAGACAAATATATCTGGGTGATTGTTACTTGGAACAGGAGAAAGAACTGAAATAGATAGAAATAGAACATCTTCCTTTTGTTAATACCAAAATGACATTTTATGTAATTCAGTAAACATCTAATATGTGGAATAAATCTGCAGGCAACTAAATGACTTAGACAAGCTTTGTTCCTAGTGGTATAATTTGGTACAGGTAGTCCTCACTTAACATCCACTTATTCAGCGACCTTCTGAAGTTATGACAGCTCTGGAAAAAGGGGGATTTACAATCCCTTTTAGTTGTGGTCATCACAATTTCCTCATGATCATTGATTAAGATTTAGGTGCTTGGTAAAGGGCTTACATTTGCAATGTTGCAGCATGCCATGGTCATGTGATCACTATTGACTGCTGGCTTCCAAGAAATAACGTCAATGAGGAAGCCAGAAGGAGGTTGCATACGGTGATCATGTGACCTCAGGAAACTCTCACTAACAACAGCAATGGGAACTGCCAGAACTGCCATAAAAAGTCTATGCGGTCACATGATATCACACTTTACAACCAATGGAGTTTCCAGTCCCACCTACAGTTGGTAGGCAAGGTCCCCCTGTACATATTTGCCCGGAAGTACATGCCACTGATGCTGCTGCTCTGGTTCAGCCTACTGCTTGAATAATCTTGTTTTCCTTGTTTTCCTGCTAAAGATTCCAGCTGAAAGAACTATAGAGAAAATCCAAAGAATACCCTTGTGCCCTGAAAATTATCAGAAAGGGAAACCTAATTACATTATCATATTTATAGGGATAAAAAAAAGCTATTCCAGTAACAGAAATGACAGCACTTTCAAATATCTAACACCCTAACAAGGGAGCCATTTGAAATCTAAGGGAATATATAAAGAGGGGCCATGGGCAGTATTATTATTGCAATAAAGTACAGCATATGTCATTGTTAGGGGTGCTTTTTAAAATCAGTCTCCTGGAAGAAGAAGGAGGAAGAGGAGGGGCCAGAGAGAATAGTCTATTTGAAATCAGAGACTGAACCTTCTGTTAATGTAGTACCTTCCAGATAATTTAGGACAGGGGTATTCAACATTAGCAACTTTAAGATTTGTGGATTTCAACTCCCAGAATTCCCCAAAGCTGGTTAGAGATTTCTGGGAGTTTAAGTGCACAGATCTTTAAATTTGCCCAGGTTGAACAGACTTGATTTAGAAGAATCCTTTGGCTGGAATTCTGGAGATGTGTAAAATTGAAGAAGGATATTATAATTAACTCTGTCAAAATCTGTATTTAGATTGTCTGAAAGTTTTCTTTGCCGTGAAAAAAACTTCTTTTTTGTATCTCATTTTAGGGTGTTTTCTAATGGTTTGTGGTAAAGAATGTGAGTCGATTTAATAGAGGCTAGTTAATGGTGGGATGTTCCCAGGGGTGAAATCCTACCGGTTCGAACCGGTTCTATAGAGTAGGTAGTAAGCTGCTGGTGATGTCATGGAACCAGTTGGACTGGTTGGACTGGATGGCCTCCCAAGGTACCTTCTTCCAACTATGCAAATCTGTTAAAACTGTTAAGTGTGTTAAATCTGTTGCTGGTGCCATTTTGTGTGGTTTTGCATGGTGTGTGAACCGGTACAGCTGCATTTGCATGGTGTGTGAGTCAGTTGTGTTGTTTTGTGTTGTGTGGGTGTAAAGTGTAAAAGTTTTTTGTGTTGTGTGTGTATAAAGTGTAAAAGCACGCCCACCCAGTCACCTGACCTTAAGTCACGCCCATAAAATAAGCCACACCCACAGAACCAGTAGGGAATTTTTTTCGATTTCACCACTGGATGTTCCCCTTCTTTGTTGAAACCACTCATTTCTCAATGTGAAAGGCTCAGTGCGAGGAGTTCTCACATGTCTTCCCTTAAGAATTAAAATGAAGTGTGAGATGCCAATAAGGCAACAGGTTACTGGAGATAATTTTCTATAAGGATAGGCAAGATAGTACTATACAGTTGTCGGCCACCTCACAACTAAGAAAATTCTCAATTCCAGCTAAGAGAATTTTATCCACATATTCTTGTTCTTTGAAAAACAATTTGACAGCAGTTTCTTTTCCATTCAATTAAAGAAAAATAGTAGATAATACTGAAGAAAGTGTTAGCTCAGACATAGTTATAGTATATGATTCTTCCATAACAATGAAGTTAGAAACAGGGAAATAAAAATGATTGCCATCTATTTTCATCTCTGTATTCATGAGCTATAGTTTCAGTTTGTCTGTACAATTGTATAAATGGTCTGATATCTCTTCACTTTTCATGTATTTTGCTTTCAGAATGAATAGCAAGATCATTTAGAAAAAATGCAAAATGTTTTTTTCTGATAATGCACAAAAATAACAAAAATGAGATTTCTAATATAAAGTATTCTGCTTAAATATGTTTGTGAAGGTACATTTAAGAAGCTTTTCTTTCATTCTCTCAATGCTGTGTTCTATTTTAAAAACATAAAAATGGACAGCTAATAAATATTGTTTGTTAATTGATTAACTAAAATTCCCTTTTCTAAGAATTAGATAGGAGAATGGGGAATGATAAATGCTGGACCCAAATCTGAAGGTGTAATGTTTTCAATATGAGACAGGTCAAATGATAAATCTAACACATCTGACATATATGCCAATAGAGAAAATAGTTCATAGGGATGTGTAAGGAATATCTTCACCAGCTTTACAGACTTTGCATTCATGATTTTAGTATACTTTATAGTAAATTAAATAGTAATTGCAATAGTAAATTAAGTGGCTAAACTACTCTACCATCTTGCATGAGTGACCATTTTGGCTGAAACATATGAAAAACATGCTTACGTGTACAATTATAAGCTTTTTAAAGAGGGAGAGGAACACCATGTGGCCATCTCCATCTGAGGTCCTTTTGAATTCATCACTCCTGTACCATGAACAGATGGCAATTCTGGTTTGAGTCTGCCTTTATTCAACTTCAGGATTGTGTGCCAGTTGCACTCAGTCCTGGATAATGAGGATCTACTCTCAGTTGTTCACGTCTTGCTCATCTTGTAAATGGCTTACTGTAATGTACTCTGTCTAAAGATACCCTCTGCACACTTCAGCTGGTGCAAATTGCAACACTATAGTTATTTGCTTATCTAGATCAGTGTATATTATACCTCTTCTCCACCCGCTTCATTGGTTACCAATTCGCCTCCAGATTCAGTTCAAGGGCTGGTAATAACTTATAAATTCCTTAAAGACATGGACTAGGTTATTGAGATACCACCTTTCTCCAGGTGCATCCACCCATCCCCAGAAATGTGACAGAAAGGACATCTTATGTGTCCTAATAATGAAGGGATGTCATTTGACAGTACCCAATATTGCCACTCACCTTTTGGAACCATAATTCGCCCTCAACTTGTTGGCCTTCTGGAAAGGTCTGAAATGTTGGTTTTGCCATCTGGTCTGTGGATCTAGTAATGGTTGTATGGACTACGGAGCCTGCTAAATGGCTATATTGTAAGTAAGTTTCATTGCACTCTCACAATTTCTTTTTTATGGTTGTACTTTTTAAATTATAGTTAGAGTGGGTTTTGTTGTATGATTTTGGTCTATACTTGTATTGGTTCTCTCTCTCTCTC
>JANHFT010001954.1:67979-85138 GCA_032467955.1 Pseudoxenodon macrops | reverse complement strand
ATCACACTTGGCCAATAAAGAATTCTATTCTATTCTATTCTATTCTATTCTATTCTATTCTATTCTATTCTATACTAAATGTTTAAAATACTGAATTTACCACTCCCATCTACACCATATTTTAAAAGTGGGATTAAGTTTGTAAATTGTAAGTTTTTCACGGATGAATGGATCAAATACATTTCTGCAGTCTAATATTTACCAGGTATATATCACAGCATTAAATTCAAATATTGAAAATGAAGTCTAACTAGTTTTTATAACAGAATTTCAAGACTGTTTTATTACAATGCAGCTTGTCTTATCATATATTATTGGCTATCCCATTTTGACCTTGTTCATAGTAATGCAGTGCCATAAACCACAGTGGCAGAATTCAAATGCTGCACTAAATTGAAACTAAGGAAACAGAATTGTATGGCTTTGTGGAAGGCTGATCCCAGACTATGCCATGAAAGAGGCAACATATGGTTGAAATTGGAATGTAGAAATCATGGGATTTCTGTCCGTAGATTGCCATGCATAGCTTTAGTACTATGAGTAATCAAGTAGGTGCATTGATAGGTGCCACGTCCAGCTGGCAAAGATATGAAGCTCCTGAACTAGTCAGGTTTCATAAAAGTACTGAATCTGGCAAAGACGTCTTCTTGTGTCATAGTAAGTGTGGCAGGCTTGAAGGATCAAAGGTGAAAAGACTTCTAGAAAGTCAAGGCCGTTGTGCCCTACAGCTGTGCTGAGAAGAATGAGGAAGTATCTTCCACTCTGGAGGGTACCTGATTGGTTCGTGTGATGGACATGTGGGTGAAGGGCAGGGACTTGAACTTTCTTTTGGGTAAGGAAAACCCAGAATTCGATTCCAATTCGATTCCGATTCGAGTTTTCTCAGATGTGCCAATATGACATCCCTAATAAAAATTAGCTTTGAGGCAACTCAACCCTCGGAGTTTGATTTCATTGTTTGTGTTATTTGGAACCCTGACAAAGTGCTAGTTTTGAGGTAGGGGCTGAAATGAAGAACTTTCTGGTGCAGATTCAAATGAATATGGGGTCCCAGACCTTCAGGAAAGTCCTCACAGTTGTTGAGCAAAACCAGGAGGAAAACCACAGATTGCTCTGCCAGTGAATTAAAGTTGCCAAGAGTCCATTTACAAAAGTGAGAACTGAATCTCAATATTGAAATAAAAATGAAGAATTGATAATATTTTTAAGTCCTAAGGATTTTGTCCTCAGCAGTTGCTTAATGTAGCTTCAATAGTGTAATGGAAAACCATTTATCTTTTCTAGTAATAAAACCAAAGAGTGTGTATGTTTGTCTTGATAATGTTTATTGCAGAGTTTGTATGCTTTTACTATTTCATATTTGCTTAAATATTAATGTCAACATCTGCTCAGTTCTATTCCCCAACAGTTATCAAGAAGACTAAACCTTTTTTTTCTATCTGACTTTGCAAAATATGTCTCGTTTTTTTTAGTTGCCTGTTTTGCAGATCAACAGAGGCCAAAAGTAAATGGAATGGAATGGTGGAAGAAAAACAGAGTAGGAAATAGTCTGAAGAAAGAACAAAAGGCTTAAAACTTACTCAGAATTATTTGAATGAAAGTATTGCTCAGATGTTATATCTCATTACTAATTCAACCTCACTTTCCTCAAGTGACTGCAATCAAACAAGATTTCCGTCTGTCTGCAATGCCTAAGCTTATACACATGCAGCTGTTTTTGCATTTTAGGAGGTAATCAACTTTCAGGATCCTCTGTAAGCCAACATATATACACTTTACCCATGCAGCTTTAAATTATGATTCACTGCCTCTTTGATGTGGCTTCATAGTAAACAGCAGGATTTACAGGGGAAGTAGATGAAAATAATTCAAGAACAATAGCACATCTTCCCTTTGCAAGAGACAGATTTATGAGAATAACATCTGTTCTCTCTAACATCAGCACCATAGGCCTTTTCTAGAAATTTCCAGAACATAAAATGTTTCTCAGCCATAGAAAGTTTAAAAGTTTAAAATCTGTGGACTTCAATTCTCAGTGTTGACTGGGGAATTTTGGGAAGTCCATACATCTTAAAATTGCCAAATTTTAGAAATATTGGATTATACAAATCTCTCTCTGTCTCTGTCTGTCTGTCTGTCTGTCTCTCTCCTTCTCCCCACAATCAGTATCATAAGGAAATTGCTTTGCTCTTCAGCAACTGTACTTATCAGCAACAAAGAATCATTAGCTGCAGCGGAATTACAGTTTACTACAGTTTATGTGCACATATTAGCACATCAAATTTTAACCCACTTTAGTCAAGGAGAATTAAACCTACTCCACTGGGCTTTTCCAACTAATCCACAGAAACCTAGGGATCTGCAATAACTTGATCAGATTCTGTGAGGAACTAAGGGCAACCACAAAAAATGTTCACTCAAACTCAACTAATTTTCTATTACAGCAGTTTTGCCTATTGATCATGAGTACTGGGAATTCTTTAGGAAAAAATGAACCATTGAAAGCGATAACCCTCATTAGAGAAAGTACTTCAGAAAAATTTAATACTAATTGGAAGTCTTTTGTGGACGTTTTTCAAGTAACAGGAAAAATCAAATGATCATATGGATTAGTAGTAAACTAATGGACTAGTAAACTTTAGTGATTGTCTGGGAAAATGGAAGCTATAGTTTAGTGCTAAACTAAGGGCTGAATTTAGGATTTAACAATGGCTTCTATAAATAAAGCCAGAATTTACTTTTTAAAAAAATATTAAATTTTTTCTTTTTATAATTGTTTCTCTTTTGCACTTTTATATGTCTCTTTTCTTTTTCCCCCTCTTTGGTCATTTGTTTTTGTTAGTTTTTATCCTTGTTTTATTAAAAAAAAAACTGAAGTTGTGTTAAAAAAAAACTTGATCTTCTTAGCAGCCTGAAAGAAATGGAAATTCCCTGACCTAATCAACATATAAAAGGTAATCCCAAAGGTGCTTTTTCAAGAGGCAACTGGACTTTCTTTTTTTTCTTTGAAAACATTTCCCTACTCATCCAAGTTGCTCTTTGGGTGAGAAGTGAAAAATCTTAAAAAAAAACAAAAACAGAAAGTCTAGTTGCCTCTTGAAAAGCACCTTTGGGACAACCATGACCTGAATGGCTGAAAATTTCTATAGACATATAAAAAGTAAAGGGATCTCTGCAGATTTTACTCCACTGGTTATTGCTCACTATAGGGAGCAGTGCTCATCTCCATTTCAAAGCCATTGAACCAGTGCTGTCCGAAGACATTTCCATGATCATGTAACCAGCACGACATCACAGAGTGTTGTTACCTTTTCACTGAAGTGGTACCTATTTATGATGTTACTTTCTCACTGAAGTGGTACCTATTTATCTATTTGCATTTGCATGCTTTCAAACTGCTAAGCTGGCTGGAGCTGGGATAAGAATGGGAGATCATCCCGTTTCATGGAGCTCAGGTCTCAAACCTGGTCTGCCAGCTTTCCAGCCAACAAGCCAAGTATCTTAACCACTGAGCTACCGCATTCCCCAAATAAACATAACAACAATAATTATGACACTGTACCACCTCGACTCCTCAGATGAATCAAGACTTAATCCCAAACATCTTCTTCCCCCCAAAATAGTGGTTCCCCCCCTTTTTTTCTATTTTAAAGTAGGGGTTGAATTTCCTTTTTCATTCCTCATTCCTATTTAAATCCTACATTAATTAAAACACTCCTTACATTTGATTGAATAAACTACAGAATCCTTTTGTTAGTCTGCAAACATACCATGAGGTACCTTCTGTTTTTTTTGGGGGGGGCACTGTAGACTAATGTAGCTGTCTTCCTGAAGCGCTCTTTTTGATGTAGATTATAAAAATAAAGGAGATCTTGGCATTCCATACCTATAGCCAGTTTGGTTTTCGACCCCACACAGCCATATAAAGGAGCAGTAAAAAGGGACAGAAATGGATGAGGCCTGCTTCAGTTAGAATCAATTGGAGCTGGCTGAATGGCAAACAATTTTCATTTTTTAACTACAGTGAGAAGAAATAGTAATCCAATAACCCATAGAAAACACAACATGTAAAAAACAGGCATACAACAATCGATGGCTCCAAATTAAAACACCTCTTCCCAAAGGGAACAGACAGAATCCAGCTATGGCAATTTTAGTCTTATGGTTTAGTGTGATTTTACAAGCTGTAGCTTAGCAAGACGTTTGAACGCAACAGGGTAAAAGAACCTGTTAAGTGCTGCTTCTTTCTTATTTGATTTCTCTTTAGCTTCACCTGCTGCTCTGTGACCCAAATAAAGTTAGGTAAATAGTACCTGATATTTGGAAGCATGTTTCTGCAATAAAAATCACATATAACAGTGAGAGGATCTGAACTGTCTTCTTGACAATTGTCCTGGAAAGATTGTATTCCTTCCTTAGTTCTATAATCTGTTATTGTGCAGTAACAGGGGATTTTTACATAATTAGGCAGAACGATGGTGGTATTTGAATGAATATCTGGTATCTTTTTCTTTTTGTTAGAAACAGCCTTGGAATTCTCAGTTTAGGTCAGGAAAATGTATGAGGAATATTTTTAAGTAAACAAAAAAGGTCCTTTTTGTTCGTATTGTAGCTCCAAATCAAATAGCTTTCTTTCTTGAGTTGTACTTTGACATGGAAGAATAGATAGGCAGGAACTTTGACAGCTTTGAACATGTTTTCAAATGCAGAAGACCATGTCACTACAGGTAGAAATGCAAATGGAAATATGCTTATGCCAGGCTTTTAAAGTAATAGCTCTGCAGGAAAGCAAATTTACAGCCTTCCTTCATGTTGCTGTTTGTGAACACTCCATTTTATTTCTAACTGAAATATCCTTTTTGTCCAGCTTCCATCATTTTTCCATCTAGTGCTCACCTTTGTGAGCAGCTTTTAAAAACACGTTAATCTCTTTTCTATACTAAGTATATGCATTTACTGGAGAAGGACAAATCTTACAGCAGCCTCGTGCCAAAACTTGTTTTGTTGCCCTTCACGGGTCTCATGAATGAATTCTAAAGCGAAGAGGAAAAATATATTGATATTATGAAAGTTTTTTTCTAGTCTCAGAAAGGCAGAAGCTGGATTTCTTTGAGGGGGTGCTTCCTTTAAAAGGAAGGATTTTTTTTTTTGAAAGCAGCATTCACAAAAAGCAATGAAGAATTCTGTGAAGTTTATAATCTTGACACCAGGGGAATGTTGCAGAAAAATGGACAGTGAAGGAACTGATAGGAGGTACTGTATTCTCTATGGAGATTCTTAATCATCCAGTTGATGGTTGTCCCAAAGGTACTATTCAAAAGGCTACTGGACTTTGGTTTTTTCCCCCCCTTGAAAATGTTTCTGACTGAATGGTGGGGAATAGAAGGACTTGTATTCCTTTGCCCTCTGATGAGAAAAGGTTGTTCAATTTTAAAGATGGCCTTTTACCCGTCTTTCAAACTAATGGTCCTCTCTGTCCATAATGTGGACTTTGCTGTTTTCAAAAGAGTGACCTTTTGATTGACCTTTTATTGATGCAATAAATGATAGCACAGAGTTTGGGCAACCTGGAAAGACATGTAAAGTTTCTGGTCAGATAGAAGCAGGGACAAATATTGTACTTTCCACCAGGATAGTTCTTTAAAATGGAATGCATATACTGTATATCTTCCTTAATTCTCTATAGAACAGGGTGTCCAACCTTGGCAACTTTAAAATATGTAGACTTCAACTTCCAGAATTTGCCAGTCAGTCATAGGAATTGGGAGTTGAAGTCCACAAGTCTTAAGTTACCAAGGACCATCTGGCTTAGGGATTCCACAAAGTCATCTCCACATAGAGATAAAAGGGATGTTTTTATATCAGCCAAAAAGAACTGCAGAGGGTAATGCATCCAACCATGCCAAAGTGAAACTTCAAAATTAGAATGTATATATTGGATTCAGTTTATTGTCATATGGTGGGGGTTGTTTCTTTATTCTTTTTTATGCTACACACCACTCAGACTTACATTGTTTGAGTTGGTGGCTTTATACATCTGATATAAATAAGTAAATTCAATATATTCCGCTTTTTACATTATAGGAACCGTGAACCACCTAACCACAGTGATCTAAAGTAATTTTGGAAGAGGAAAAAAAAATGCTCAGGCACTCATCAGGGGAAGAATATATCAGATATAGGTCTTTATAATTGTTTGATAGTTTTTATGATGACCATTTGTTTTACCCAAACTACAAATCAGCTGGAAAAGTCATTTCCAAAATAGCACAGTTGTTCTGGTAGCAATAAATATGAGTATAATCTAGATCAGTGTTTCCCAATTTTTGCAACTTTTTAGTACATGAGACCTTCATTATCCAGAATTCCTCAGCTAGCATGGTTATTGCTGAGAATTCTGGGAGTTGGTATTCATACCTCTGGAAGTTGCCAAGGTTGATCAAACCCAGATCATGGGTTTGATCTACTTTGATAGTTTTATACCTACAAGAATTGTTTAAAAATTGTTATTTAAAAAAAATAAAGTCTAACCCAGTAATTGTTTTCATTAACTTGATAGCAATAGCATTTATTTATTTTATTTATTTGTTTTGTCAAGCATGTATAAGATAATAGATATAAATATATACAAGATTATGAATACATGAAATGGATTCAAATAAATAGGTTCATTAGGACAGGGATGGTAGGCACCTTGGTGCGCTTATGCATGCCTCTTAATCTTATATAATCTTAGTCTCATATACCACGTCACTGTCCTTTACAGCCCTCTCTAAATGGTTTACAGAGTCAGCATACTGCCCCAACAATTTGGGTCTTCATTTTACCAACCTCGGAAGGATGAAAGGCTGAGTCAACCTTGAGCCTGGTGAGATTCGAACTGCCAAATTGCAGGCAGCCAGAAGTCAGGAGAAGTAGCCTGGAGTATTGCGCGACCGCGGCTCTTAAATAATTTATGGGAGTAGTTTTACCATACTATGTATTACTTTGGGGGGAAATGTCCTGAACTGTAGAATTTTTCTAGTTTGATTTAAGAGTTCTGAAACAGAACTGGAAATGTGAATTAACATTTGATATATGCAAAGTTGATGCACGTAACAAGGTGTAGACTTGATTTGATTTAACAGAATGACTGTTTTATTCACATAATTAGAATATGGCAAGAAACCACTAGGTAATTAGGGCAAATGTAATTTTCTGTCTGGAAAATGTATGCCATGATTGCATCTTTTGAGTGACTTTTTAATCTAATGAAGTTAAGCGGTGTGCTCTCTTGT
This sequence comes from Pseudoxenodon macrops, assembly GCA_032467955.1. NCBI lineage: Eukaryota > Metazoa > Chordata > Lepidosauria > Squamata > Pseudoxenodontidae > Pseudoxenodon > Pseudoxenodon macrops. The sequence continues at coordinate 77,861 of JANHFT010001954.1, read as the reverse complement.
AGTTTTTTAAATTTTTTATACTATAACTTAATTATGTGCAGGTTGATCTGTTATCATTAGATAAATCCCAGGTGTAACATTTTCTGATTCCTCTTCTCTTTTTTTTTACGCTGACACTAATCAAACTTGCTCATTAGGATTCAGTTTGCCTGAATTAAGTTTCGTTCCTGTCCTACCTGGCGTGTAACATTTATAGAATGTCTCAAATCACTATATGAGACTTTCTGAAGATTTCAAATATTCCTTGACATAATTCCATACTCGTTGCCTTTTAGTCAGAATATTAGAGTTAAAACACAGGTCATGATTAGAATTTGGAAAGAGGAAGAGGAAAAGGTGGCAGTTGGGGTTAAATTCCAGGAGCAAATTGAATAATTGTTATTTATGCTGCCACAAGTAAGATTAGTTTATTGAAAAAACTAGCCTCTGTTTAATTCCTGCAGCGTTCTGTAATGGTGTCTGCTTATCTGTAGCTCAGCCAGCCTCCAAAGAAGAGAGCAGACGAAATTCTATTTGGATTAAAGGTGTAAAAACAGAAATGATAAGAACTGAAACCCCCTTAAAAAAAAAAAAGCTTGGACTGATGTACCATTAACAACGTGCCTGGTAGATAATATCTGAAGATGCAAGTCCTCTGTTGAATATAAAATAACATTTTAGCAATCTTTTAGTAAACAACCTTAAGCTTACTGAACTTGGTAAAATTAAAGAGAATGAGCTTACAGTTCAACTTCTAAAGTAAAGCATGGATCTGATGATGCAAGTATCATACTTTTTAAGAAACAGGAGGAATAGTTGAAAGACTCTCTGATAATTAGTAGGCTTTTTATGTATACATGAATATAAGTACCCTGTTTCCCTGAAAATAAGCCCTCCCCAGATAATAAGCCCAATCAGGCTTTTGAATGCATGCGCTAAAATAAGCCATCTCCTGAAAATAAGCCCTCCCCGAAACACAGCAGCAGCCATGGGGTGACCACGCTTGCCACCTCCTGCACCTCAAAAATAATAAGACCTCCTCAAAAATAAGGCCAAGCGCTTATTTCGGGGGTCAAAAGAAAATAAGGCCCTGTCTTATTTTCAGGGAAACACGGGTATGTATAAATAGTCCTGAGTTATTGGGAACTTGCACCGTTCTGTAGTCTACCTATGACACTTCTAAAACTGATAAATTAACAATGGAATTAAGAGATCGAGAGGAAACAATTTATTATAAAACTTGGAATATATGGTATAATTGGCTAGAAAAGAATTGTAAAATTAATATGTAAAGAAATATATAAGATAGAACAAAATGGGAAAATATAGGTATTGTATATAGTAAATGATGTAGATATGTAAATAGAGATATGAAATATGATTATAGATGTATTAAACATGTAAGCCAAAAAGGGAGAATCTGAATTGTAAAGGAAAAATCTGATTACGGAAAGCTGTAAGAGGAAAAAAATGTGTGATTTGTAAATATTGAAATATTGAAAATGTGTAATAAAAATTATTTAAAAAAATAAAACTGATAAAATAAGCAATGGATTACATAAAAAACTGCACTTTCTCTATTTAGTAATTAGACAGATTGGCGGGTCTACTCAACATAGAGACAAACGTTCATGTGGCATGCTTCATAGAAAAAAACCCTCTTTTTTAATGAGTGTTGATATAGGTGTCCAGAGAAGACACAATAACAGCATGATGTAAATGATGAAAATACTGTAATTTGTGTCAGTCACATCATGATGCAAATGATCTACACATAATTACCATCATTTGCACAGTGCTGTCATGATGCATTGATAGGTCTTGGTCCCTCTTGACTCTACCCCCTGGCATCCATGAGTGTGCAGCCCTTCAATCAAGTTTATGCCTTACTTCATAGTTTCATCCTGAATAGTTTGGAATTTCTGAAATTGCAGCAGTGTGTGCCACAAAGTTAAGCCACAAAACTTGATTTAAAAGAATTGTGCATTGGGAAATAAAGGGATAATATGCACATGAGCTTTTCAATTTTATATAATGTGGAAACACACACAAATATAAGCAGAGTTTCTTTCTAAAACAGCTGACTTGTCATAGGGAAGAAGGCTTTTGTAGAAAACTGGTCATATAAATTAGTCTAGATATATTCGCTAAGGTTAAAGTTTTAAAGGTTTCCTCTGTCCTGGCATGACTGACTCAAGGGGCGGTGCTCATCTCCAGTTTTCAGCCTAGGGAGTCAGCATTGCCTGAGAGATTGTTCCATTATCAAGTGACCAGCATGAAAGTAAGGAATGCCACAACTTTCTCACCAAAGTGGTATCTATTTATCTACTCACATTTGCATGCTTTCAAACTACTAGTTTGTCAGGAATTAGAAGTGAGAATGGGAACTCACCCTATTACATGGTGCTCAGGTCTCGAACCTGGACTCTCCGCTTTCCAACTGACAAGCCCAGCATCTTTACCCCTGAGCCATCACACTGTTCTTTTATATTAACAAAATGAAACCATTATAAACCACTAAATATCTTTCAGGTCATCAATTAGTTTTTTAAAGGAACAAAAACAGTAGGGGTTTCTTTTTGTAAAAAACAACCTGGAGGGTTATAGCAATAGCATTTAGACTTATATACTGCTTTACAGTGCTTTATATCCCTCTATAAGCAATTTGCAGAGTCAGCATATTGCCCCCAACAATTTACCCACCTCATAAAGCTGGAAGGCTGAGTCAACCTTTAGCCTGATGAGATTTGAACTTCTAAACTGCAGGCAGCCATCAGTCAACAGAAGTACACTGCACTCTAACCACTGCGCCATTGTGGCCCATTATGACATTAAAAGTTTGTTATTCATTTTTCTGAACTCTGTATTTGGCTGAATATTAAGCCTAGTGTGGATAAGATGATTTGATTTATTATTTTACCAATGAAATCAATGTATGCTCCTGAACTTTCAATCCAATGATTGAAAGTGACTGCAAATTAATTGGATTATATCATTATTATGATTTTAATGATTCATCAAGTTTCTTCTGTTTTGTTTGTTTGTTTGTTTCTTTCTTTGTCTAAAAAGCTCACATTATACTAACAAATACTAAGTATAGAATGCTCTTTCAGTTATAGAACATTACTTTTGAACAGAGAAATCTAGCTTAATGCACAGATTAGAAAATGCAGTTTTGACAGCTCCGTTAATATAGGGAGTGCTCTTTTTCTCTTCCTGTTCTTTACCTAACAAAAACTTGTTGCTGGTTGAGAATTTTTCTTCAAAAACTTCAAAAATATGGACTTAGTCATTGTTTAGATTGATCCATCTTTCTGCTTTATCACTGTTAAAGACAACTAAATTTGCACTCTAACTACTGTAGTTGTCCATATATCAAAAATGGTTCTTAAGTGCTTTGGATTTTGGTGTAGCACCCTGCTGCTATTCACAGCAGTTGTCTGACATTTTCAGATTCCTTTACAAGACTGAAAAAAAGTTGCTCTTTTCAGAAATTGACTCTCTAAAGCAGGGGTGTCAAACTCATGGCCTGTGTTGCGTGCTGGCCACCCCCACCCCCGGTTTAGAGAAGTGGGGAAAGTTGTGATACGTCAAGTGACAATGTGTTGTCGTGAGTTTGACACCCCTGTTCTAAAGGTATGGTGATTGTTAAAGCAGCAACACCATTTTTTTCTAGCTCCCTGAGGAACTTAAACCAAGTTAGGCTATCTTAATGAATAATATACATTAACTTGCCATTATGAGATGACTGAAATAGATATTTCCTAAAGAGCCCCTTTATTCATTTTGGATAGGCAGAAAAAATCCTTAATCCTAACTATTTAAGAAGAGAGATATCAAGAAATTAAATATTTGCAGATTCTTACATAAACTGAATGATCTATGCTTCTTAGATTAATGAATGGAAAATCAATTATACATCAGATTTTCTACTTATTAAATTCTGTGACATGTCTGTTGGCAATTCATATACTTTTGAAATACATTTAGAAATATATTTAGTGCAGAGAATTGTGGAAATTGGGAAATTGGACCGAGGCTTTAGTTGATCACATACAAAAGTGATAAGACATCAGGAAAATAACACAGTAAGCAAATAATTTATAATGAGTTAGTATAATGATGTTTCTTCAATGTATAGACAGTGTAATTGTGACTATTCAGTTAGGGAACCTTGTCCGATTTATACGGGTCATGGAAATGTTCATAGTCAAATTGGCCAAATACAATGACTGAAGTTTTCACAAAATCTGCTGTCTGTCTCCAAATCTTAGTCACATCATGTCTCTAGAGTTTGTAGATTGTAATTTCACTGAAAAAATATGTTTTTCTTGCAAAGTTCAGAATTCATTATCTATGGCAGATGACTCCTGCACAAAATGATTGCATATATGCTTAGGCTTCGATACATATGTATATAAAACCTTATAAACATCTGATTCTTCGTCTATCCAATTACATTCTTATATTGAATACACACACATACACATTCAATATCAGAATGTAGAGCAACTTTAAAGGCAAGCACAATTTCCATAGCAACCGCATATAAAGATTGGCGGTTATTATGCAAAGACCAGTGCTTAAATGAGGACCTTAAGAAGTGGCCATCGATGGAGTGCTTAAATGAGTTCAAAAGGACATTTTTTTTAACCTGGCTAAATTATAAAAATTCTGTTTTAAATTTGATTTTTCTGACATAAAATTGCTTCTTGTTTCCTTTTCCTATTCCATAGACAGTGATTAGATTAGATTCATATTTATGTAATATAAAACTGTCATACCTCACGTATGTAATCTTTTCTCGAAAAGCCAAGACCCACATATTATGTTTTTATCCCCTACCCCTACACTTGGACTCTCTACTGTGTTTCCCCGAAAATAAGACCATGTCTTATATTTTTTTGAACCCCGAAATAAGAACTTGGCCTTATTTTTGGGGAGGTCTTATTATTTTGGGGTGTGTGGAGTAAGATGGGGCTCCTCTTGCTGTCTTACCTGATTTCCAGGTCAATAACCAGAGGTAAACCAGCAGGGAGGGTTTATTTTCAGAGGAGAGCCTAGTTTTTGGAGGAGGTCTTATTTTCAGGAGAGGTCTTATTTTGGGGGGGAGGTCTTATTTTTGGAGAAACACGGTAGTTCTGCCAATATTTTATGTGGAAATTATAAAAAGCAGCCATGTGCTTTAAGTGTAGTTGTATTGCAGCAATGCTCACTTGTTTTGAATATACAGTACTTCACCTGTTGGAGAAAACTATACTTTGGGGAGAATATATATCAATAGAATTATGTTTATTATCTGATAACTGTTAGGTAAACTTCTCTTGCAGATGTCTGTCTAGGCATACATAGTCCTAAAACATTTTTAAAGCCTTACAGAATTCCTATCTTGGTATTGAAATTTGAAACTTGGAGCAGGTAGGAAACTATGCAGAAGTTCAATGAAATATGACAAAAAAAATATTGTTTTTAATTCATTTTTCAATTCTGGGTTTTTGGCATTGTATTGCACTGATTTCTTTTTTCCTGAACTATATACAACAACAGAAGCTTGAGAAAGCAATCAAATTAAGACATACTAGAATGTGGGTGGATTGTTTTCTAATTAGAAATGCAAGTTGTGCTTTCCACACTGACATCTCTTTCCCAAAATGTCTCTTGTTGGGACTGAATGCTAACATAGAGGAGAGATAAGCAACCTGATATCTTCCAGATGCTTTGAACAACACACACAATTGTTTGCCATCAGCTCTACTGCATGGTGCTAATGTTAAAATCTCTAGAGAACACAGATATGCTGCTTATGTGTGATCTACAGTACACTGATTTATAAAATTAGGGTTGTCTATGAAGTTACTGTAGAGTAGTTTGCAGTGCCACTGGCTTATATCATTGTCATCAAAACATCTTCAGCATGATATAATGACTCACTCTGTCTGCATACATAGGACTATCATTATCAAAAAAAAATATGGCAGCACTCTGCAATTTCCAAATGCAAGCCATGGAACAGATGTCAGACATTAAAAGAAATCTGTAAACATCATTGTCTCAAAGATTAGATATCATTTCTGAGCCCTCTGTAGGAAATTTTAATTTGGTAAGCTTAGGAATGGAATGATGCCCGTAGCTATAATTGTTTAACTTACCTAAATGAATGTTGAATCCTGACATGAAAAAAAGTTAGGCTAAATAATTTTGAAGACAAATGCAGGGTCACTCTTTCAAATAAGAAGTAAGTAGCAAGTCAATGCATACAATATGTGTATTATTTCAGGTTGCTTCTTCTCATAATAACATTATGCCACTCTGCAGGAACTAGGGCTTATATTGTCTCTCTGATGATGATGATGATGATGATGCTGTTTTAAATTTATTATTTAAATTTAATGTATTGCAGTCATTGACTAAAATATCATTTAAAAATAAAATAGAAAATTAGCACCGATGTGAATAACGTACATAGTGTGAGTGAAGCACACATAATGCAACAAAATTTTGAAGGGATAATGGTTATTTCTTAGTTTTCCAAATAATTTTATTAAGAATTATACTTGAAAAGAGTAAAAGTCAATGCAAACTACAAAAAAATGCAAACAGAAAAAATGAAAGAAAGAAAAATTAGCAGCGTGAAAAAAAAGGAAAATAAAGAAAGAAGGAAGAAGGAGAGAAAAGAAGGAACTCCCCGCTTCATCCCAGCATGTATAAACAATTTTAATGGTTTATCACCATCTCTAAATAAAATATATTATCTCCTCTCCCCATAGCTCAGCCACATCCATCAGTTTTTGTCATTAAAAGTCTAGCGAGGGCAACCATATATAACTGTTTTCTTCTTTTAACGCTGAACAAAACAGTCAATCTTATAAAACTTCCATCATTTAAAAAAAGAATCTTTAAACACTTCAAAAAAGATCCCAGACATAATTTGTTGACCATCTGGGTTTCAAAGTAAAAATCCTTCAGAATTGAATATTGTGAAACCTTGTCTTAATCTCTCCAACATTCCAATAATTTTTAAAAATCAAAAAATATGACTAAGATATGAGGCTTGGTTGATGTCCATAATGTCTGCTTCAAAAGTTTGAGTCTACATAAATCCTGACTGTGCGCCACTCCACTCATAAACTGACCATAAAAATTGTGAGTGTCTGCAATCTACTCATGACAAAGAAGCTGCCTGAATTCATATGGATTATCTCAACAATCTCTCCTTTGTCAGAGGTTACACACAGACTCAGATCCAACATCCAGCAACAATTCCTCTGACAAAGTTGTCTTGCTAGCTAGCCAAAGCCAGCTAAAGCCAGCAAGGCATCCACTCGCCATATCTTTCTTCAGGAAATATCAAGAGATAAGAGTTGTTTCAATCATATAACAATCTCACAATCATTTGATAGATAGAAGTTATTGCAATACCTGATATTTAAAAGAAGAGTAACTCTTCTGGTTCCAGTGATGCTATTGTTCTTCTCTTCAGTATCTCTTCCAAAACAGCTGTGGGGAGGGCATTAAAAGAGGTTAAATGTAATAGTCTCCTGAATTTAGAGGTAAAATTATTGTCTATATGAAGCTGGTTTGAGAAGTAAAATTCATTATTTATAAATATATCCCATTGGTGAGCATCAGGTTCTATTTGACCTTTTATATCTAAAATCCTTTGTCTTAAGGCTAATTTAGCTTGATCTGGTCCTTGTGGTAAAATAGCATTACTGGAAAAGCTGTAATTGCTTAATTTGGATTGATTTTTCCCAGGAGGATTTCAAGTTATCTGCCAGTATTAAGTGAACCAACCCAACAGAGTTGAGTAAGTAAGTAAATTTATTTAACTGAGCAAATGAATATATTTATCTAAAGACTATGTTCCAGTTTGAATTCTCTTCCCAGCGAAGTATTCATTGGGACAGAGGAGTAACTTGGAAGATGCTTCTTAAAAATTTTGTTTGGACACAATTAAACCCAACTTTTAGATAGCCATGTTGTTATATTGTCCTAATTGAACCCCATATGGCAATTGCATTCAGGCTTTAGTTGAAAACAACTTAATTGCAGCAGGAATATACTGTGTTGTTTTGGTGAAATAAAAGATTTGGATGGCTGGTGCTGATCTCTGTACATTTATGAGATACATAATCCATGTGAGCAGTAATTCTTGTGCATAAGATTAATGTTTTCCCCATTTGTAGTCCAAGAAGGCTATTCTTATTTTTCTCTAAATTACCATGTAGGCTACTCCTTCAGAAGACTTCTAAGTCAGACCAGGTGAAAGATCCATATATCCCCACATCCCATTTTTAGAGTCATCAGTCATGTGCTTCTGAGGAAACTTATGCACAGGTCATTTAGGCAAAAATCATAGTTAAGAAAAAGCTAACCATCAGTTATAATAACACAGTACATTCCTTTCAATCTGCCCTTTGTGATTTTTAAAACTTTTATGAAGCAATATAAAGCTAAACCTTAGATTAAATCCATCATTCTTTTTTCAATAAGTATTCCAGACCATGTATTGCAATGCCTGTGGTTGAGAGGGCTGTACAATTTCCTCATGGTATTAAACAGATCTATGCTTGGAAACTGAAAATCATCCGTGAAAGCATTTTGCTCTGGGCTGATGCAAGAGCTATATTATTCTTCTGTTCCCACCTCCCATACTGGCACTTCATTATTTTCCTTTCCTGCTTGAGAGATTAAGACTGCTATTTATTTTCTCTGCTGGGAATTAACAAATGTTTCCGTCTCTTACCGGTTGAGACTGGGTAGGAATTTTCCAATGGGATGCTTTATTTATTATTAGAACTATTTATAAATTATCCACTGTCTATCTAGGGTAGTATACAACATTCAAATAAAAGCAGCAATAAAGAAAACTAATATGATCATAACAATGAGATAAAAACAGAAGCTAGAGCCTGTATCACTGTAGTATTGGCAAAGATTAAAACCATTAAGAATTCCATGAAGCAATATTATTATTTAGAAAAACAACAGTATTTTTAAAGAGCAGACTAGAGAGAATTCTTCAATTGGATATGGTGACTGAATACTGCAATCTAGCTTTTGAAGATGCTAGGCCATGTAGTGTTTTATCCAATGGTTGTCATAAATTATAAGCAAATTAGTGTGGAATGAGAAAACTTTAGTGTATTTGAAAGACATTCTATGATTATATCAACTAGAAAATGTATGCTACTTTTAATTCTTTGCGATACATTAAAATAATCTTTGCATCATTCATGGATGGGCACATATCTGTTGATACCACCTAAAGTAAGCACATATTTTCCTTGGATTGTGCCATAGCTACTTATTACAACTGCTTGATCCTGGAAAAAAGCACAGTCGCTATAAGTATGACTGACAGATTCTATGTATGTGCCTTTTTTATGCTCCAAAACAACATTATTCCAAAAGTCTAAAGGATGTAACATAGCATCTTAATCTTGAAAAAAAAATGAAGAAAAGTAAAAAGAAATGGAGAAGTGGAAAATTTGCACAACTAAATTCTGAGTTTCAAAGAAAAAGAAAAGACAAGGTGTTATATCTAAATAAATAATATGTAGATATGTATTGTGAAGGATAGTAATAGGATGAGAAAGATAATGTATTAATTTAAGAGAGTTACAAAACTCAAGTGGAAATGTAAAGAACTCTTTCGAAAGATCCCCAAGTAGATCATATTTATTAAGGCTTAATCATCAAATTAGATCCAGACATTCCAGAAAGTAAAGTTACTGTCAGGCCTACATTTATGTCTGTTGGATCTTGGGCCTGCCACACTTCCTATTATTCTACTATGCATTTTTCTGTTGTGGGAAAATGGGAAGGGGATAGTACGGAGTTGGAGATATGTAGCCATAATAACATTCTTTCTAGAATGCCAAGGTCATCCTTTGTCTTTGC
>JANHFT010001954.1:55894-67879 GCA_032467955.1 Pseudoxenodon macrops | reverse complement strand
ATGTCTCTCTTAATAAATTGGAACTTTGAGGAATGCTTTGCCTTGGAGTCTGATTTGATCAGAGATGATATTTGGAATGCTGACATTTACACTGGCTGTAGAAAAAGTTAGTAACAATAGAATTTCAGAAATTGATGAAATACTAGCAGAATTGTTTAAAATGGTGCAACAGAGTGCCTCTTGTGGTGCTAAAGTTGCATTTATATCACATGCTAGTAATATAATGCCCAAAAATTTGCAGTCCAGTTTTCAACAGTACATAGAATGATAATTACTGGATATATAAATCAGCTTCAAGTAGATAAAACATTCACATTCAGATTACATTGGATAATGGAGAAGGCATGAACATTCCTAAAATATGTCTATTTTTACTTTATTAATCAGACAGTTTTTATATAAGCTGTGGCTGCTTTGAAAAATAGGTGTGCAGCAGATCACCTTACCTGTTGATTGAAGAATTTGCATAATGACCAGGAAGTAACTGTCAGAATGGGTGATAGTGTAAGAAGCTGGATTCTCAGGCGGGAGGGGTTATGTTCCACAGGAGTAAGAAGCAATTCAGTTCAGATGTTACATTTAAGACAGGGGTGTGAATTTGTGGCCCATGGGCCGAATGCATCACATGCTGGTACACCCACCCCCATTTTAGCAAAGGGGAAAAAAGTCACGATACATCACATGATGACAACATGACAACGTGAGTATCACACTCCTCATTTAAGAGAAAGAGGGTGAAGACAGCCCTTCCCTAACAGTTTACAAAGTGTACTGCAAATGCAGATACTAAAGTGTTCATCTGACAAGATTTTTTCTATAAGTCTAAATTAAAAAAAAGAACTCAGCTTGAAAGAATCACCACATGTCATTCTTGGTTTTGGGCCTGATAATCACTGATTGTTGTTAGTTAAAGAAACTCAAAAAAGTAGTTGCCCATAGATAATACTTGTGAAACAAAGTCCATCAGGTCATAGAGAGTCAGAACAGAGGTGGGTTCCTACCAGTTCGGATCAGTTCTACCAAGTAGGTAGTAGGCTGCTGGTGACGTCACAGAGCCGGTTCTGCTCCGTGGGCACCCCCACCTTTTTTCTTTGTTTGCTTTGGAGGGGGGGGATTGAATTTTTTTCGGAGTTTCCGGCACTGCGCATGGGTCGCCATCTTGTTTTTGGCCTTTTTTTGGGAATCTTTTGGGTCTTTTTTCTACTGCACATGCATGCAGACACGAGATGCGTGCACGTGCACGAGATGTGCCCATGTGGCATGGGAGGCAGAGAACCGGCAGCAAGGTAAGTTAGAACCCACCCCTGGGTCAGAAAGGACTAACTATATGAACACCTAGAAAGAGGTCCTCTGAATGTTTGCAAGCCAGATCTGGTAATCCTTGCATTAAACTAATTCTTACAATCCAGTTCTAATATTCAGCTGAGCTTTAGTTTCAAATTCCCATCTAGCAGAAAAGAAGTGGCACATGCCTTGAATTCTTGTTTGGATTGCCAATGTATACACTTATCATTCCTGACAAATATTCATAATGTTTGTTCAGTTCATTTGTTTTGATGTGAAGGCTGTTCTTTTATTGTAATGCTGAATTTTAGCTAGTGTTGTACTGAATTTCAAGTAGACTTCAGTTCTAACAACCGAGAACATTGACCACATAAAAAAATTAAAGTTATTTTTAAGGACATGGATAGAAGACAGAGGTGGTTTTTATTAAGTATCTATGTGAAAGTTCCTGGTTATTGACTAACCGATAAGTGAGTGTAAATATGTTGCATATATTGATCTTCACGTGAGCAATGAAAACCATGCTACTTTGCATTATTTTCATTGCCTCTGAGATTCCTGTCCAATAATATTCTTTTAATGCCAGTTTGTGCTTTAAGAGCTTTTCTTAAAAAAAAGAAAGAAGGAAGGAAGTAAAAAATACATTTATTTCAAATTTTACTAATAATAGTAGCCTAAAATGCTGATAATATCCATCAGAATGGAAGAAGATAAGGATCACTGCTCATCTTTTTTGAGATAAGAAGGAAAGAGCTAAATGTTTGTATTTACTTGCTTGCTTATTTACTTGGAAGAAAATATTATATATCTATCTTCAGTCTCCCTGCATTTAAATCCTTCAGTCTCCCTGCATTTAAATCCTTTAATGCAGGGAAGACGTTTATCAAATAGTTGGATCTTGTTTGGATTCGCCCACCATCCTTATTTCCTTCCAAACTGAGTGGATTAACGTTACTTTATTGAAGAAGTATCAAGGTTACTGCATAGGCTTTTTAAAAGACATTAAAAATGTGGAGGGGGGAGAGAATAGACACACTGATTTTACATATTGGAAGGACCTCCACTTAACTCATAAAAGATGGTTTTGGGGTTCATGATGTTAATCTTTGGAAGCTCTATCCACGGGCAGGAAATGAACATTTGTGATGATGTGGGTCAGAGCCTTTTGAATGAAACAATAACTCACTCCAAAGGAAATTAGAGTGGCTTATATACTTGTTTCCTTTTGGAATTCAAAGTTTTCTTTTATTTTTAGTGTTCTTCTGGTTAGGTGGTAGAAAAAAAATACAGAGAAAATAGAACAAAGTCAAGTTGTTTATACTACCATTTCTGTACAACTCAAAAGAATAGCAATAGCACTTAGACTTGTATATTGCTTCACAGTGCTTTACAGCCCTCTCTAAGCATATTGCCCCCAACAATCTGGGTCTTCATTTTACCGACCTCAGAAGGATGGAAGGCTGAGTCAACCTTGAGCCTGGTGAGATTCAATCTGCCAAATTGCAGGCAACTGGCAGTCAGCAGAAGTAGCCCGCGGTACTGCATTTTAACTATTGCACCACCGCGGCTCATGTAACAATGTTAACTGTTCAAGAAAGAGACCTATGTATTAAACAGAAATGTTCATGTTTTATACATTCACACTTTTAAAATTTATCACAATCAGTTAAGTAACTATTTTAGCATTCACTATTCCGGAATCTCTTAAGTTTAGTTCAAAATAATCAAAACTAATTGAAAGTAAGTTCAGGATCATTGTTGTTCTTTCTCACTAGCAAGACTAGGAGAGTGATGGTACAACTCTTGTAGTCCTTCATGATCTCTTGGGGGCTTTTGATACTATTGATCACCACTGATATATTTCTGGACCAACTGTGAGCATTGGTAATGGAGGGGGTGACATGGGCATTGTGCTATAGTGGTTCCTTTTTCTCTTTACCCTCATTTACCCAGGAAAGTATCATAGGGAAGTTGAGATGGCAGTGAGTGCTATGAGTACTAGATTGGCCAATAGAAAACAACCTCAACATTTTACTTTTTCTTGTAAATGAAGATGTTGATTCTAACCATACTGTAAATGAGCACATTTCTCCTTCCATGACAGTTCACCACAAATGTGATTCTCAGAATTTCAGATTTCAATATGGTTGCCTACAGAATCCTTCAAAATGTTATTTCCACAGCCTCTAAAAAACATACAGCAATGTCTGGATTCTCTTATCACATGAGATGATTGATCGATTAACAATAGATTCCACCTCCCTCCCATCCTGCTGCAGCCCTCCCCATCTTTTAATTGTTCCATGGTATTCTGGCTTTTGTATTAATTTATGTTTTTAGTTTATATGATTTTGGTTTTTTATTATTGTAAGCTGTCCAGAGTTACCGTGAGGTAACATGAGTGGCGTAAATTTTATAAATAAATAAATGAATAAACAAACACACAAATAAATCCTATGTAATACTTCTCCAGAGGCAATGTACATTGCATTCACTTGTATGTTTCAAAAGTTAAGTTGTCCTTTTTAAGCTATTTTTCTCAGAACGTTTCCATTATGAGAAGCTGTATTCTTCTTCCTCTTTCAAGAAGGTTTCCAGATACCCAATTTGGTAAAGTTAAGGCTACATGAAGAAGAACAAAGATAATGGTTTTTCAGAAAAAGCAAAAACTTTTATTTATAACATTGGATATGATTTCTTCTCTGTTGCCTCTTTAGTTTCCAAGACTGATTTATATGTGGAGAGAGGGTGGGAGGGAAGGAGGAAGAGCAAGGTTCTCTAATTCTATTTCCTTATTTTCAATAGTCTTTAAAAGTTTGTTTATAATTCATCAGGGGAATTAAAGGCCTGAGTGCCCAGTAAAATCAATTTATCAGCACTCCTTGAGGGAATATACAACTAAGCGCATTCTTAGAGTAACAAACCAAATTGCTTGGGTCAAAACATACATAGGTTGTTTATGACTTGACAAAAAGATTCTCAAAAAGTCAACATGAAAAAATTACTTTCCATTTATTTGTAAAAGTCATCAATAAAGAATCCAGTTTATGGAGTTTTTTCCTCCTCTACTCATGCAATTGTTGTCATTATACTGGGGTTTTAGAGAGTGGGACATTGTTAAGACTTTTTCCTTGAAGTTCCATGTTCACACTCAGCTCTTTCGTCAAGAGCAGGAATTAAATTTCCTATGATGGATGTTTGACTTCAATAATATGAACTTCAAAAGACAACGAAAGTCAATGATAATAGAGAAACATATTTCTTTAAAATAGCTGGTTGGTTTGTTGTAAATAAATGTTCACATTAATTCAACTAGAAATTTAAATTTATCTGGATATATTTCTTGAAAATAATGCATCTTGGATGGATGAAATGATGCAATTACACACATATCCCATTCAACTGTCACTGTACACACACATACATACTGTACTAAATTATTCTGTTAGATACTATGCAAAATGTCAAAGCTTTTTGAACCTGAACTTATCAATTCTCTTGAATTTAAGGCTGCACCTGGACTTATAAATTATAATGATTGATATTATACTCTCAGAATATGTTTATGTTTTTTCTCTATTTCATATGTATCACAGAAAAAGACATAGAGAACCATAGTTGCTGGATAGCAGCCATCAAGCACAAATAATTGAAACGGTCTACAGAGTTAGTATCTTCCTTGCAGCTTTGATATATATGCACACTGCAGAGTTCCTACAGTATTATAAGGTATCATAAAGTAATGTTCATCATGTGGTGAATTCCTTTGCCCCCAACCCGCTTCCCAAGAAGTGCAGCCTTTGATGTCTACTGTAGTCTACTGTCTACTGTAGTCTACTGTTGACCTCACCCCATTCCTAAGAGGTCTTTAAGGGGCGTGGATAAGCGCATCAGAGTGCCTACCATCCCTGTCCTAATATTCCCTTTTATTCGTATCCATTTCATATATTCATAATCATGTTTATACTTACTGTATATCTGTTAACTAATACATGCTTGATGAAATAAATAAGTAAATAAATAAATAAATAAATAGTCTGCCACTGTTCTGTTTCATCAAAGATAAGAGATAATTTGGGTAGCTCTCTAACAATCTGAAGATAACTCCCATCTAGTGTACTGAACTGAGATTCTCTCATAAAGTCTTGATCACATACATAGAAAGAAGCTCCAATAATTATTAACGGAGTGTTTGCTAATTTTCAAATAATAGTTATTCTAGTTTAGGAATGCATTAAATCCCTTAAACATTTTGGGAACTATATGCTACTACATTGTACTACAAATAGGCTTTGATTGGAGAAACTAAGCCTTGTAAAGAAATAAATGTAGAGGCTTTTCATTTGGAGATTGGATTTAAACATCTGAATAAGAAACTTGCCAGAGGTATGCTAATTCCTATTGTGCAAAGGATTCCAATATGTGTTCTTTGGTATTAAAACCATGGCACCATGGAATAAAGGAAATGTTTCCCAAATAAATAGAGCAACTAAAACCACTTCCTGCAGAAATCACCCCAGACAAATGAGATTTCCATATAAACGTACAGTATATGTTCCTGATTGTGGGAAAAGAAAGGAAACACGCTATAAGTGGAATGGAATTCTATCTTGTGGTTACCATCTGTGGTCTCTCACCCTCCTTTATGTTGTCTATTTTATGAGTGTTTGTTTTGACTAGATTAATTCACCTACCACTTGAAAACAAAACTGCTCTGATAGTGTTTATTTCTGGTCAGCTTCACTTTCATTGACATTTCCTGAACAATGTTAGCAATTAAAGCCACTGAAGAGCTGAATTATATAGATCAATGCAAAATATTTAACAAACAGAACTCAGGTTTGTAGAAGCTAATTATGTTTAGGCAACACAGCTGAGGTTCTTTATAAGAAGAAAAAGAGAATTAAATATTTCTCTAGTGAGTACCAATTAAACATGGTGGTACCAATAGTCTATTGGGCAGCTTTCTTTTAAAAATGTATGGAAAATTATTTTAGATGGATATCTAAATTGCACCAACAATTGTTTATTTTTGAGAGTCAAGAAATTTGTTCATGATCATATACTTGGAGTTTATTTGACTAGATCAGGGGTTGGCAACCTGCAGCTCCGGAGCTGCATGCGGCTCTTTGGGCCCTCTGCCACAGCTCCCTGTCCCATCATTGGCTGCTACGACCCTCAACTTCCCCTCCCTCGCGTGGCCTGAGAAGGTAAGCCTTTCCGACACCAGCCTCACTAACACAAGGGCTGGTGGGATGGGACTGGGATCCAGGAGGAGGAGACGTAGGACAGGGGGATGGGCCAGCAGCACCCATTCACCACCCTGTGGCCAGCTTTAGTGGGACCGGGAGGGTGCGCATGCACGGGAAGACACTCAAGCAGTGCAGGAGAGAAGTGGCCCTGTACCTGCCTTCACAGCACATTTGTGCGTAAGGTAGACTGTGCTTCCTGACACTTCGGGCTGGAGCTCATGCCCTCCACACTCGGTTGAAGAGCTGCCGGGGGGGGATGACATGGAAAGGCAATGGCCAGGACCTTTGTGCAAGAGAGAAGCCATGTTTTGTGTCCTGTTAAGACCCTCCTTAAGTGAGCGGCCATCAACCCCTCATGCCTTTGGCACTCATTTGAGGGTTTCTCTGTGTGGGCTCAACCTCCCAGCCCTGCCAAAGCTGACCAAGGGGTCACGGGAAAGGGACGAGAGTTGCCCGAAGGGAAGCTGCCATCATGGATGGTGATCATTCCTCAGCAGAGAGAGAGATTAAAATTACTTCATCAAAAATTAAATAATTTGGAGAGTGAAGAGGAGAGAGAGGGAGAAAGGGAGAGATGGGGAAAGGGAGAGAGAAAGAGATGAGAGAGGGGGAGGAAGGGAGATAGAGAAGGAGAAAGAGAGATGGGGAGAGGGAGAGAGATGGAGGAAATGGGGGGAGAGAGAAAGAGAGAGAGAAAGAGATGGGGAGAGGGAAAGGGAGGAAGAAAGAGGAAGGAAGAAAGAGAGATACCTGTTTCCCATAAAAAGAAAACATGGAGAGCCACAAAACCTGGGTAGGCATGACTGTGGGGGTGTCATGTGACTTGGTGACATCGAGTTGGCCACACCCTACCCAGATTTTGTGGCTTCCGGTGTTTTGTTTTCTGTGGGAAATGGGTCCAAATGGCTCTTCGAGAGTTTAAGGTGGCTGACCCCTGGACCAGACCTATTAGCATTGTGTTTTACCAGCACTTAAATCAATACTGTAAAACTAAAGGTATTCCAGTTATTAGTAGTACAATAGACCATCTAAGAACTGATTGGCTACATTAGGATTACCATTTGATGAAGTGGCTTTAATTTATAGGATTTACAGAAAAATCACTGGACTTACATTTTGTCAGCTTTTATGTGCAGTGAAGGTTATATCATGGGCTTCTTTGGAAAGTTATTATTTATTCCCATTATGGTCATGTCTAGATACAGTAGAATATACAGATACAGTAGAAAAGATGTTTCATTTCCAAATATTTTGCTGCAAAAAATATCTGGCCCTTATTGTATCCTAGAATGGATTTTGATTTTGAGATTCTAAGCATTTAACTCCCTGGAAAAATAAATCTACTTTAAAAATATGTAGTAAGTAAGAGTGAAAGAGAGATAGCAACTTCTTTAGAGTGATAATTTTAAGGGTTTTTCCCCAACTCTGAATTAAATACATCTTTCCTATTTCATATCAATGGCAGTAACTTCAGCTTAAGCATGTTTGACAGTTCCACATAGATAAAATAACTTTGCTGCTTTAAAGTTACCTGAGATGTTTTCTAATTTGATAGCACGAATCTATGATAGAAGTAAAACCCACAATATATTTTACCAAAAGTTCAAGAGTATTCTAAAGGATATATTACTGGATATAATAAACCAGAATAAATAATTTGCATCTCTGATAGCATCTGCCCTCAATTTATGGCAGCAAGTCTTTATATTTTACATTATAATAATATTAATGAATTTGAGATTTGAGAATGGTGTGGTGTGGTGGCCTAATGGTAAAGATGCTTGCCTTCCACTTGGAAAATTGAGAGTTCATGTTTCTTTCCTAGAGAGAAAAAATAATCTGCGAACTCCGCATAGGCATCAGCAAGGGAATCCAGCCAGTAAATGTTCAGATCTATCCAGTCATCCAACTCTACCCCAAATTAAGGGATTACAGGTCAAAAAAAGGGAAGGGATTAATAGATTTGAGATTAAAATTACTTCATCAAAAATTAAATAATTTGGAGGCATTTGATAGGAGTGTAGTAATATAAAATTATTTTTCTAAACCTGTGATATTTAACTATTTAATATATATATATATACAGATTAGTTAAATTCTGTTAGGAGCTAAAGTTCTTTATAGAGAGGGTTCTTTTTTCCTTATATTTTTTTGTATGGCTTAATTTAAATTCTGTTGTTCCTTCTTTTCCATGGGTTACTTTTCTACTTCTGTATTCTGTATTCTGAGACTTGGGGGTTGGTTTTTTTTGGATGGGGGTAATCTTCTAAAAAAAAGGAATAAAGATTAACATTTTCAATTTCAAAAATGAAAGAGTTAAAAGTATTCAGTTTTGTCTAAAGAATATTTCTGTTGTTTAACCCCCATGACTATGAGAGTCAATTTTAGTACGATAGCTAAATTATTTGATTTAAATATGTCATACTATATGCCACTGATTCTAATCATTCTCCATTAGTTTAAAAGAAATACAATAGTTTATTTTTGAGAAGAGATGGTTACTGTTAATACATCCAAAACATGGGTCTGCATGCACATTGACACCTACTACATCCACTCAAGTCTTATCATGTATAGATTTTAATACTTCTGTGTTGGCTTTTATTTATTTGTTTGTTTTTATTTATGACTTTCTGAGCTGATTGACCTTTTTAGGTGTCTGATTTTGAGTATCAGAGAATTTTGCCCAAGCACTAGATGAAATATAATTGATGACAATGGCAAACTGTTCCATATTGTGGATAACAATATTACACCAGTATCATTCTGAAATCTCCAGGAGCCAAGTTCCTTTCATGGGACAGATATCTTCACTTTAGGGTATTGTAGAAGACATAAGCAATATTTTTTCTTCGTTTATAACCTCTAGTGTTCTGATGATCTGATGCCTAAACATACCATGAACATATTGATGCTATATATAATCCCTTGACTATTTTGTGCAGCCTCACCTTATCTAAGTATGGCACATTTTTTTCAAGTGTGAAATTATATTTTATCCCAGCATAAGATGAAACATTAGGATTTCATGATATCCAAAAAGAAAGATGTGAGCTTTTACTGGAATTAAATAATAACATGATTAGAAAATAGAAACCAGATTTTTTTTTCATCCAAACCAGTTTGTCCATCAGTTTAGTTCATCCTGATTTTCTCTCTCTCTACAGAAATGTGGACGTAATTGTAAAGGAAGTCCCATATTGTAGCCATACAACATTTTTATTTTCTAATGTTGCATCCGGTTCATTGAGAGTCATTGAAATGCAGGAAGCGTGCAAGTTTGATAAATTATTATTATCATTATATTCTCAGGTGGAGCCCAGACGCTCCTGAATTAACCATTAAGCAGAATAAACATGAGTTTATGGTTCCAACCGAAGGACTTTTCCCCACTCATTATCATGTCTTTAACTCTTTCGTTGCCACTGTCAACTTTAGTCTTGGGGCGGGGGTAAATTGTGTTTATCTGACATGTTTAACTCTAACCTGGATAGTCAAAAAGAAAAAAAATGACATGGGGGATGACTAAAGTTTAAAAGTTTAGTTTGAAGATGTCATCAGATATCAAATATGCTTGTATCTCATAGCATAAGAGTTTTACTTCCATAGAGGGGCACCATTGTTGAGCTGTTCTTAGAATATCAGTTAGTCTTACCTTAGCCCTGTAGTAAAGTTATGTCTGAATCTAGAGGGCAGTGGTAATCTCTGTTTCTTAGCCAATGGAGCCAGCATAGTCCAAAGACTATTTCCGTGGACATGTGGCCAGCATAATTGTACGCTAAGATGCATGGAATTCTGTTACCTTCCCACCAAAGTGGTACCTATTTATCCACTTGCATTTGTATGCTTTTGAACTGCTAGATGAGCAGGAACTGGGGCAAGTAACGGGAGTTCACCCTGTCACACAGCACTCATGTCTCAGTCTTAGGCTGTCAGCTGTCCAGCTGAAAAGCTCAATATATTTAACTGCTGAGCCATTGCACCCCTGAGATCAAATATATTCTTGGAAATAAAAATGTTCTTGGAAAGTTTTTCCTCCCTTTTCCTTTCTTTTCACTTTCTATTTATTTTACCTGACCATACCTACACTCTGGTAGCAGGGGTGGGTTCTACTTACCTTCCCTACCAGTTCGGAGTTGCACCAGAAGTGTGCTCGCCCGTGTCACTTCTGGGTGAAAACCCTCTGCACATGCACAGAAGATTTGCGCATGTGCAGAAGGTTGTTTTTTGGCTGATCCGAGGCCAGATCACCACTTTTTAGCTGGAGAATTGGTTCAGGAGCATGTCCAGCTGGCCAAATTCCTGCTACTGGTTCTAGAGAACCCATCTGAACCAGCAGGAAACCACTTTTGTCTGGTAGGCCAGGTAGCTTCATAGACCCCTCTCCCCAAAATACCCATGGACCTGTTGGTGGCTCTGGGTATTATATTGATTCTTCTATTGTCAGGCCAAAAATGAAGCTATATCTGTACATGATATGATTAAGATTAAGTATAAAAAGGGATAGTATAGTGTATTTTTAACCTAGAGTTGCTTGCTTACTCATCAGCAAGTAAGCATGGAAAATACCAAGCTTGAAAATTGGAGGCAAATGGGATTTTCTTTGTTTTCCAGCTTTTGTGTGTATCATAAATGGCTCTGTATTCCATTGGTAGATACACTGGTGAAATATTTCTGGACTATGTTTAGGAACTGCTGCCAGTAGCTTAATTATTGGCTTCTTTGCTGTTTGTATGGAAAACAGCATCCACCTGCCCCTTCTCAAGATAAACACTTTCTGGTCTGTGAAGATAAAACTGTTAGGAATCAAGACTTGGTTTGTGTATAAAATATTATTTCCATTAACTCTGTTGCTGTATCTTGTGAAATAAGGCACACATATGACTAAGTTTATCTCAGCATAACTCAAAGAGATATTGTGAAATGAAAAAAAGTCTACGTAAAGCACTAGTTTAACACAACTGTTAATGGATTTAAGGTAGTGTTGAGTAAATGTAAGACATGCAAGGCATCTCTTAAGGAGCAACAGAAAAGGATTTTGAGTAGCAGCAAGAGAAGCCCAAGGGTTCTTCAGGAAGAAGATTGACCTATAACTGAAGACCACAGGACTGACTTGCTTAACAGCTTAAAGGATTAACAATGAGTGAGAATGCCAGACATTGCAAAATTTATTGTCAGTTTACCAAGAGCTTATCAGGAGGAATAGATCAGATTAAATTGAGTATGATGTAGAGAACATTTTCAGAGCTCTGATATGCATGTTTTACCCTTCAGAATGAGTTCCCAAAGGACGGGTATATCTGTAAACTTTCTTTTTAAAATATTATTCATTCTTTCTATTCAATATTGAACATTAATTTCCGTATCGAACACTGAATAGAATAGAATAGAATAGAATAGAATAGAATAGAATAGAATAGAATTCTTTATTGGCCAAGTGTGATTGGAC